>BMAV01024321.1:0-105013 GCA_019973955.1 Trichonephila inaurata madagascariensis | reverse complement strand
GTGATAAAGGCCTGAAAAGGAAAGCTCAATCACATATATGATACCGTGGGCAGTGGAAGAAAACCGGGGAAAAAATTTTGGATAGGTTTGAACAGGTGGGAGAGCATTTTACCGGGTTTCACTTGACCAGGTTGGGCCCTTTTCTGAACCTTTATACCACGCCAACGGAAGGATTTTGAGCCTAGACAGATTTGACATGCATCAGCCCCTGTACACAGTGGATCCTCAGTGGAACTCGACAAGTCGACCAAAAGTCCATGACCATAACCACTTGGATATCAATGAATACTATTAATTTAATTCTACAAAATTCTGTAGTGCAAATCCTATTGACAAAACTCATTTTGTTTCTCCCTAGGATGTTTCACAGACTGTCTCTAAAAACTTATACATTGTTCTTACATCAAAATAATTCATGTTATTCCAGGATTTATATAATTAGTTTATGGATTAATTCCGCGATAAACTATTATAAAATTTATCACAGACCTTCATTTTTTTTTACTTTTCTAATATTACATTTTGCTTTTTCTTAGAACTAGGGATTGTTATACCGAATACCGGCATTTCGAGCCATTTGTACTATTTTGTAATACCGGTATTAACAAGTTTAAATACCGTTTTTTCGGTATTTACTAAATTCTTTTTTAAAATTGTCTTCGCTATATGTTCAGGGATCGCCAACATAGCAAAATAGTTTACGTTTTTGTTTTTATATCTCCATAAAGGACGAAATTAATTAGACTGGGAATATAAAGTTCCATCGTACAAATAAGATAAGTACTAAAATATGGGAATCATCTAAGGAGACTGGTCAAAACTATGCTATACAGCTCAAATTTGATGAAGTCTCTAGTAAATCTTCTTAAATTTTTTACCTACAAACCCCTATATTTATTCGGAAGAGTTCGGTAAGTTATCGAAGAAGATGATGGCACTAATGTCGATAGTGAAAAGGAATTGTCTCTTGAACAAAAAAAATTAGGATAACTTAAAAATTTCAACCCAAAAAAATAATACTAAATCACCTATACCCCAAAAAAAATGCGAAAAACGATTCTTTTTAAAATGGGGTTTGGGGGTTCGGAAGTATATCGCGCATTGCTAACAGTACCATCAACTAGCGTAGGTGCCGAAAGACGTTTTCGACAGCTGGTAATTTTTGCCCAAAATTGCATCCCATGTTTAATGACAATACAAATTTTAAAGTTTATTTCTTGGTCCTTTTTTAAATTTTGTGTTTCGGTGAAAAGGGATATTTACACTTTTTTTGCAATTGGAATAAATAAGATTTTACTTTACTTTTTTAGGTTTTTTAATTTTTATTTTTTTATTTTACACTCTTGAATGACAAATAAAAAAAAGAAACATCTGTGTTTTCTTTCTTTTTTTTAAAATTTCTACTACCGGTCAAAAGACCCGGTATAAATTTAAAGAATCGAAAACCGGTATTGTTTTTTGGTGGTCCCATATTGCTATCCCACCGAGGGCCTTTTGTCCAAGTGGATTAATTCTGTTCTCAATTCATTTATTTATATATTTTAATTTTTTTTATTTTTATGTTTAAAAACATTTATATTGCTTAGTAAATCCTTTTTTTTCCAATATACATTTTCCCTTTGGGACTTGTTTAGGTTAGATTTCTTTTCCTCTAAGTTTAATTTAGTATATGCTAGTATTGTTGACAGACTATCTTTTGGTATATCAATTTGATTGGATTTGATTTACGTCACACTGTGACCAACATGATCGATATTGGCGATGTATTTCGTAATTATGAGCCACAGGCAAGTAACAAGGACGACACCTGAGCTGGCAGATCCCCTAAGCCAACGAAGGGTTTTGAGCTTCTGTAGATTTAATGTTCATCAGCTCTTCTACAATGTAGGTCTAGAGGCAAAAGAATTCGAACCCATGACTCAACAAGGCCGTTCAAGAGATCACTACATTGGACTACCTCGGACACCCTGTGTTAGTCACAATTTCTATTATAATACTTTGCAAAAAAATGTTTACTGTGAATTGAATTCTTTTATGAATAACCCACAATTATCGAATTGCCTGTATTTGAAGTTCAGAGTAAAAACTTTTTTTGTATACAGCCCTTCTATTCTTTACAATACATTTTTGAAAATTAAATAAATACTAATTGCTTAATTAGTGCCTGCAATATTGTGCATAAATATCGGAGTGTTAGAAACCTCTTCTGTAGGTCTAAACTATTGTTTGGTAAGCTCGTTTTCCCTCTTGAGTGGTAAAATGTATTAAATGTATGGTTTAGTTGGCCCTGATTTCATCTAATTTAAAAAATTTTAATGATTTCATTTTCTATTTGTGTAAAATGTTTTCCTCACACTTTCTTCAATAGTTTTGTTGCTCGACTTGCTCGAAATCATAAATACTCAATGCTTGGTCGATCCTTTCTTCCAACCTTAAAAGCAAAATAATTGACCATTATAGTCAACCACTTACAGAAGCTGTTCTCGACACCAATGCATCCTAGGTTTTCTTCCATCCAAATTTTTCTTACCTCATATAATCAGATTTCTTTACTGCTAAAGCAGTGCTTCTCAAAATTCTAATATTTGTAACCTGATATTAAATCATAATTTTTATCGCTCCCGCTCCATAAAATAACAATGTATTTAATTTAATAATACTATACTTTGAAGCTAAAGTTACAATATGACTTTAAGTGGAACCGACGTTTTTAAACGCCTCACCCATTAAAACTGTTAATTGCCTCGGACGTATATCTACGTCTTTTCGAAGTACAATCTTCTCTGTGCACTGTTATCCATAAATTAATTCCGAAGACTTTGGAATTAAGTACAAGGACTTTGACAGTGTTTGCAAAGGATTTACTTATTTCAGAGGATTTCATTACTTATTCCTTCCCCCCAATACATTACATACGCCCACCTACGTGGAAAATGGTGGCATTAGGGAGCGAATCGCGTAACTTTTAATTGGCAGTTAAGGCATTCATTATAAATTGTACAAATTATCAAGAAAAGTGTTAATTTGTCTATATGTTTTTATATATGAAAAGACCATGGGGTCATTGGTAACTAATAATGTTGTTCTTAACTTAGAATTGTTAAATTAATTATAAAATATACTGTGCAATACTAAAAAATTTATGTTTTATATCAATGTAAATGTGTTCTTTATTTTTTATAATGTCAGAATGCAGTTTGCTTTTTTACTTTCAGTAAGTTAAAAAATTTTGTTAAATAATCTTTTGTTTTCAACTCTTCAAAATGCTTGCACCTCCCTCGTTTAGTTATAATGCCCCCCAAGGGGGTGATGCCCCACATTTTGATAAACGCTGTGCTAATGTTTTGGCCAACCCGAACACAAAATATTTTTACTGATTTTTTCACCAAACTTTAAACTCTCAATACACAAGTAATTTTTACCACGCAAATTCTTAACTTGTATTAATCTACAATATCTATATTGTATTATAATTTAATCATTAAATTTTAAAAAGGGCAAATGAGTGTGTATTAAAGTCATCCAAAATTTCATACTAGGAGATAAAGGTTCGAAAGAACTATCTTAATAATCCCACCCAACGTGATAGAAGTATCATTATTGTTTAGTACCTCGCATATAATAAACTAATATTTATTTCTCGAGCACTTAGTAGTGATACCATCACATGTTAAACTGATTAAATTCTTATTACCATGTTGATAAATTTCACGCCTAAAAGAAAAAAAAAATATAAATATTAAAACACTTTTTTTATGTGTTTCACTTTTAAACTAGTGATATAAAACAATCTATATTTTATTTAATATTATTTTTTGTGATTCGTCCTTAATTATTATTACTAGCTGTTAATATTTTGAAAAGGAATGTGTAACAAAAATGAATTATTTTATGGCACTTACCTGTTAAAATTATATTATATTAATATCCCTGTGAAAAAAGATTTCTCAAAGTGTACGGTATTAGTAACATGATTTTTTAAGAATTAAAAATTACAACTCATTTTATACGTTTTTTAAGTTCTTAAATCTATTCGTTAAAATATTAACTTAACCATTTTCAAAAGCAAACAATGTATGTTAATTTTAAAGAAATGAATATAAAAGCAAACACATCAATTATCACACGTAAAGACATTTTTAAAAAATGCAACATACCAACGAAAGAATTTTCCTAAAAAAAATATTTAAAAAGTAATTGTAATGTGACATTGCCATCTTGAAATCTATTAAATGTTTTCTTTTCAGTTTAAAATCCTATTTGAAATCTACATAATTATAAGTTACAAATTATAAAATTGTATATAAAAAACCTTCTAGTATTTCTGAAATATATTTATAATTTAATATTCCATTCAGTATAAATAAATTTATTACATAGCACGTATTTGGTATAAAAAAAGCTGAAATGAATTCTTGAAATTATAACTTGGTATGAAATTCATATATGAAAAGTTAGAAATAATTACTAGCATATACAGAAAATAAGATAAAAAAAATCGGGTAAAAAATAATGAAGATCGTAACTGTAATAAAATAAAATTGATTATTTTAGTAAGAAAAGAAGTGTATCATAAGCGAAGTGCAGAAACAAGTTAAAAATACATCGAAATTAATTGATAACTCATATTTGAAATGTACATACGAACACGAGTGACAATATAATAAAGTTGTGACTTGTATATGTGTGTGTGTTCTACAATTTTTTAAAGATTTTTTTCCGTTTTGATTTATTTTTTGCTGTTCGAAATTACTAGAGCAAATACAAAGCAGTCATCTTCGTGTCTAGACGAAAGTCTTGTTCAGCTTTGGCTTGTTGACTACAGCGACAAAAGTTGTTTTATACTCAAATGTCTGCTATTTAATTTGAAATATTTTGCAAGTGGTCATCAAACTTTCATCAAGTGAAAGAATTCACTTTTCTGTACCCTGATGCAAACTGTGGAAAGATTTACTACTTGTGTTCTTTTGTAAAACATGTCAGACATTTTCTATTATTCAGAAATTTTCGAATTTGATATTCAAAATTCTATTCCCTTTTCGTGGAAATTCCGGGCTTGTAAAACACAAAATGGTTCTTTGTTGAGCAAAAGTCAAACATGAATTTCAGTTATTATTTTTATAAAATCAAATTTAAAGAAAAAAAAAGTTCCATATGACTCTGTTCTAGAAAATTCCAAAACAGACTTAAGAATCTTGCCTCCGCGCCTTTGAGATGTGGGAGGAAGACTAGCCGTGTTCAAAATTACTTAGTTTATTTGCAACACAAGTTTGATCAATCAAAAATCAAAAGATGCACGCAATTAAAGCAATATGTAGACAGTTAACGAGTTACGCAAAGCATGAGAAGGTTTTGATTCCCAGTAACACAGCGTTTCTCAAACTGGGGCACGCCCCCTTTTGGGGGGGAGCGTGATAACTCTACGAGTGGGGCGCAAGCATATTGAAAAAAATATTTTTAAAAATTACTAATTTATTAAAATTTAAAAAAAAATAAATTGTGACATAATAAAAAATAAAATACACATTTACACTGATATTACACATATAAATGTATCAGTACTGCACAAAGCATTTTATAATTAATTTAACAATTCTAAGTTAAGACCAAGTATAATGATTACCAATGCCCTCATGGTCTGATTGCATACAAAAATATACAAAATGAATACTCATCTTGATAATTTGTATGGTTTATAATTAATCGCTTAATTGTCGATTAAAAGTTACGTGATTCGCTCCCCAATGCCACCGTTTTCCCCGTACACCTGCCAATGCGATTTATGGGGGGGAGGGGAAGAAAAGGAATAAATAAGCAAATCCTCTGAAATAAGTACATCCTTCTCGAACACTCTGTCAAGGTTCCTTTATCGCATTCCAAAGCTTTCAGAATAATATTATGAATATCAGTACACAGAAAAGATCGTACTTCAGACAGACGTATATGCACGTCCTTGGAAAATAACACTTTAGATGAGCTAGACGTTTATATACGTCGGTGGCATTTAAGATGTTTAAGTCGTATTTTAGCTTTTGCATCAAAGTATAGTATTTTTGAATTCAATACATTGTTATTGTATGGAGGGGGGGGCGATGAAAATTTTGATTGAATATTAGGTCGCAAACATTGAAAGTTTGAGAAGCACTGCAGTAACACTTACTTCTGGTTCAAGTACACTGCCTTCCTAGCTATCTAATCTATATTCAATCTCAAGTGACAAATAGTCACCTTAATTATAGCAATTATCAAATACTGAATATCTGCGTTACACTTTAAATTTGATTAATCACTGCACCGCTTACCCTATATCTCTCTTTATAAACTGAAATCTTTGATTTTATATAGTAGTCATCATTTACATGTTCACGTTATCTTTTTTAAAGGGAGAGTTTTAATAAAATAGTTTTAAGACCCAAAGATTCCCCAAGAGGATTAGTTAGTGCGAAGGTCGTGGATAGAGCCGTCAAAAGACTCTCCAACTTTTCTGATTTCAGTTCTACAAATGAGTTAGAAAATTAAAAGGCTATATCGCAAATGAATCCTTGAAATTCTTGAAATCCGATACTTCCTTGAAAACATTGTTATCCTTGGTAATAGCTGCTGCAGAAAAATTAAGACTTATGTCTAAATAGGCCTTGGAGTAAAATAGTTACAGACAATACTTGTTGTTTGTGATACTTAACGCAAAACAGAAATCGAAAAGAATTATCAAATAGCATCTTAGTAGTAAAATGTATAAAAAAAAAATTAAGTAACATACACATTTTTTCCTGAGATTTTCAATGGTGATCTTTAAGGTATTTGAATACGTTCGGAACCGTGATTTTAAAAAAGCGCATAAATGGATAATTTCATGATATTTAGTGTCACTTAGATTAGAATAAAATTTGTTTTAAGGACATTTTGACAAAATAAAATTATTTAAATACAATATTTCGGCAAAAAAAGAACTTAGAATAACCTTTTTTCAAAATGTCCTCTTTTTGTGAAAAATGCTTCTATTATAATAATATTTTACCTGTATATAGCTCATATCTTTGTACAGAGGCTTAACTATGAATTTTCAAAAATTCACATTATTTGGTGAGTTACCACCGATTGAAATAATGATCTGCGTTTTTTCTTAAAATTTCTCCCCTCTGTTGTCGTAAAACATGGATATAAACTCATTTCTAATTTATATACTTCAAACATTCTAACTGAGTCTCGGTAGAGAGGTCTGAGCTATATACAAGCGAAATATTATTATAATAAAAGCCTTTTTCACAAAAGGAGAGTATTTTGAAAATGGGTCATTCTATGTTCATTTTTTGTCAAAATAGTGTACTTAAATAATTTTTTATTGTAATAATATAGTTAAAACAATTTAATATACGTTTTCTAATCTAAGTGACACTAAATATCATAAATATTATCCATTTACACGCTTTTAAAAAATCACGGTTCCGAACGTAGTCGGATACCTTAAAGAATTTATATGAGACAAAGTGATCCTTGTTCACTTCCATTTATAACATAATTTACGTTCTCTGCAGCAGCAGAATACAAATTTAAAACACTTTTTAATGTTAATAACTATTTCATAATTAACACAAATTTATAACCATAAAATGTGTGTTCATCTATTTATTACACTGCATTTCTTTAAAAAAAAACTAACTCAGAAGCATTCAATAAATATTGTTTTCGCAATAGCATATGAAATTGAAAACTTATTTGACATTGCTGCACAGATAATAAAATGTGATAAAAGTTTTGAACCGGAAAATGGATCGATTTAAATAAAAAAAATCATAATAAAATGCAATATTTGTATTTCCTATACGATAGTGAATTTAAAAAGCAACATTAATACTAGGCCGTTCTTCTGTTAGAAGCATATCTCCGGCTTAGAATCCCCATTTCTTAAGTTATAATGTGTTTTGGAATATTTTCTTATGGTGTGAGAGTTGACTTGAGACTAATCCAGCTCACTTGAATATTTTTCATTAATATTATACTAGATTTATTCAAATATTCTATAAAAGATTGATCTCAATCAGAACAACATAGCAATGGAGATGGCACCATCAAACATCCACACGACAAACACCGAGTTCTTGAAGATTACTTGTATTAATATCGTCCCTGATATTTGATCGTGATTGATCGATAGTGATCGTGCATCGCTAGTACATACACCGAAGAATCATTATATTATGACCATCCCACCCCTGGGTCAATGAGCTCTTCCGGAGACAAAATCAAGATGAAAGTGCGGTTGATGTTGAACACTTATACTCTGCCTTTACGGGATTTTTGCGATATAATAAGAAATCCACCCTGTTTAATAGGTTTTGAACATAAATTTTAGATATGGTCCATTTGGGGGTTCATTTGCAGCCATCGTGAGTTCTTATATAAAGTACTACACAGATGTTGACACAATAAGTAACCGGTTAGACCTTTGTCCACCTCGGTGGTTTGATTCCAGAAGACAGTGGAGACAGCAACGAAGCAATCGTCGTGAACAAAAGCTTATAAGGGTTGATATTACCAGCAGCTACAACAAAAGTAAACCAGAGAGTGCATCTCAACACATATTACAGCATACACAGGTGCAAAAGGGTCCGAATCTAGTCCATCTGCTAAATGATAAGTCCTCGCCAATAGCTTCTACATTGCATCATCGAACATGAGCATTGCACCATGGAAGAATGGAAGAATATTGTCTGGTACCAAATGCTGCTATGCTACCACCTCTTATGTGTTAGAATAGTATGGTGTTGCCTGGTAACGGATACTTCAGACTACCTTTTAGCACCTTGTCGAGCTAATAACTGGAAGCATGTTGGCGATTTTGAAAGAGAAAAAATGATCCTAGTTAATTGTAAACTGGTGTTCATTTTGTAGTGGATCTTCAGCAAATTATATACATAAAATTATCTAAATGGGCTCCAAATAATCTTATTGGATACAATGGTGCCATTGGATATAATGGTTTTGTATTAGTGCTGAATTTTTAATACGAAATTGAGAATAGTCTGGTAAGAGATTGATTCACATTCTTATATTTGATATTCAATTTCTGTATTCGTGGATATGAAGCATTCTGTATAAAATAATATTCTGTATTTTCGAAATTTTTTATTAGTGTCCAAAAATTTGTCTCAGTTAAAGTCACAGTGTAGTTTACTATATCTTAAAAATTGATTTTTAATTATAATAAACTATGAACAGATGCAGAAGTATTTTTAAATTATTTTGTTGTATTGTGTGGTACATGTGTGGCATTTTTACTTTCCAAATACTGTATTCAATATCTGTAGATTTGCAAATTGTGAAGAAACATTTTAAATATAAACGACTTGTAAATTAATGAGTAAATGTATAAGGTTAATTTGAACATTTTTGGTTAAATCGTGAACTGCACGATTTTTTTGGTTAACTATCACTTTTAAGGTATCCGAATACTTGCGAAAACTTTTTTTTTTGAAAAAATGGAGATATGGGGATTTTTTTGCAATTTTTATAATTATTTAGTATATTTTAAGGAAAAAAATCCTAAAATTGACAAAAGAAAAAATTTATTATTATTAAAATGGGAAAAAACTAGTAAAAATGTACAAAAAATTACATAAACGGGGCTCACTCTGTGCAAAGATTTTATGAACAAATTCTCAATTTTTCAATTTTGATGTGTTACTTTGTTATGCCTGTTTGAAGTGATCTTCAGGATAAGAGATATTTTAATTTTTACGAAAATTAGAGCACTTTATCTTAATGATTGTACGAAATTGCTTAAAAAAACATTGACTATATTCACATAAAGGACTGCAAATTTGCGAAATAAAACAGTGATGGATAAATCTGAAGATCAAAATACTTTTACTAATATGCTACTGTTATACAATCGCTGTCCTCGTTTGAGTTTTTCGAAAAAAACACATTTCGAGTAAAATGCATTTTAAGGTTTGACATCTTGTGTAAAGTTATGGAATCTGCTTTTACTAAAACGCTTACAGTTTTTGTTCTAGTTTAGGGAAAATAAAAAAACTTGGTATTATTATTACGATAAAAAAAAAGATAGCCTATAAAATAAAGTCATAAACAAATTTGTGAATTTTTGAAAAAAATCATGATTTTAGGGTAGTCGGATACCTTAAAAGTAATTCATAAATAAATTAACTTGCAAGCTCAGGACTATTAGTTTGAAACTTATATTTGTGTTTAATTAACATTTAAATGTTTTAAAAGCTGTTTTAGATATGCCAAAAATATTAAGTATTATTTTAAAAATTTGTATATTAATTCAATTTTGGAGCATTATGAGTGGTAAAACTGAAAAACAAGTAATAAATTTTCATGTGTTATAAAAGTAATCTTTATCAGATTTGACCATGAAACATTTTAAGATAGTACACCTTATAAAACCAAAGTTTTTTCTTTGATATTCAAAATCTATTTCATTTTGTAAATATAATTCCTATTTCTATTTTTTAAATAATATTTTTCTATAAGTTCGAAATAGCATTTTTTTTTGAAGAATTTTGTTTATAAGAAATGTACAATTTGTTTCAATAAGTAAATATATTTTTTCACTGGAGGAATATTTTATACATCATAATATAGTACTACCTTCTTCAGATTTATATCTAGTGATTGTTAAAGACACGAAAAAATCTTATTTTTCCGTCTTATTCTGTCAACAACAACAAATAAAAGCATGCGAATGAATTTTTTATTCGTAAAAGTACAAAATCACTTTTACAAAAGAAACTTGGAAAAAGTTTATTTAAATAAAACCCAAACCACAAAGCCCTCTAAGGTCTTTTGGTATTAAAAGAATGAGTTCTTCTAGAGCAGAGGTTATCTGCAAACAGAACGAGGAATATCGGTGAAGTCAAGTTTTTTTCCTCCTATACCATAAACTTAAGAAGAGCCAGAGGTGGAAAAAATACATTACTTTTCGATCCCTTAAACTCTTAGACGAAAAGTTGAATATTTTTCTATCAATTTATAGCACATGCAGATGTTCTTGGAGGCTTAAGAAAGCTATCAAAAAGGATGATGAAAACTAAAGGGAAAAAAATAAAATACTAGATGAAAAAAATAGAAAAGAATAACATTTTCCACACGTTGCGCCATTTTTTTTTATCCTAGAAGGAAACATCACGAGGAAAAAAAGAAAGAAAAACTTCCTCGGGAAAAAGAAGAAGAAAAAGGAAACAAAAAGTGATTATCTAGACCAGGACTTGGAAAAAGATATTATGATCGATAATCGGGTTTAGCTGCAACGTCCGAAAAACGTTGAGAAAATCAAAGCTTAGACAACGGTAAACAAAGAAACAAAAGAAGCGGCGGGAAAATGGTTGGAACAGACGATCGAAGACTAGGAGAAAGCTGTTGCCATTTACAGGTGTGTAAACTTTTAACGCTTGGATCAAAGATCTCAAAGCAGAAAGGAATTGATCGATAACAGAAGAGTTTCTTTTGGCTCTAAATTGGGTTTTTTATGAATTTCCTTTATCGAAAATCTAACTGGAAAACATTTTGATGTGCTTGGGGCAAAACAGAAATGAACATAGATTATAGTAAGCAAATTTTACATTTATTGAAAGACTCACCTTTAGGAAGATGTGATATTTTTGTTGTGGTACATAATTTTAACATATATATGCTCTTAATCTATCTTTAGATCGGATTTAATTTACATACTCGTAAATCTGACCAGGCAGCAAAACCAACAGGAGTTAACGTTCAAGACACTTGGAAAAAGTTTTGTCAAAAGCCCATAAATCTATAGACTTCAGACTGCTAAAGGCCATTATTCAGTAGAATCCTCTAAATAAAATAGGCATCTAAAAAAAAATAGGCTAGTATATGCCGGACATCATGAATGCTGAGCATTTCTTTAAATAGTGATAAAGGGCCTCATTAAAATGGTGATTAAGCAAATTATTAAATACCAATTTATGAACCTTTTAAAGACTCCATTTTTTACATTTTTTTTTGTTATAGTTTTTTAACTTTACGTTTGTTACCATGTTAATTTTTCTTTTCAAAGTAATTTTCTTTTTTTTAAAATAAACACTTGGTCTTATTAAGCTAAAAGATGGCCTTAAATTAAATCATAAAATATTGGAATTTTAAAAAATCATGATTTTGGTAATCGATACCTAAAAACAACACATAAGTTTTAAAAAAGTTAGACAAAAAGTAAAAATACGTCAACAGTAAAAATCATTTATGGAAGATGTTATTGTCTGAAGTACCCAATGAAAAATGGGCCTGACATTTAAGGTAATTTCGCTAAATTATGATGACATTCTATGAAAAAAATGGTTTGTGTTTATGATATCGTTTTCATTGTTATACGTTGAATAAAAATAAATTTCGAATTTTGAATCTGTGTAAATTTTAATTTATTAAATCTGAAACAATTAAATTATAATCACGGCCTTGGTAGTTTAAAAATATACATATAGAAAAACATTAGTAAATATATAGGGCATTTTAAAAGTATGTGGTTACATTTTCAAAAAGAACCAAAAATAAAAATGTTTGCACTTGCGGTTTTTATGTTCCATAAAAAAGGATTGAAGTTTATGTTTAATAAAATGCAAAACAGATTATGCAATGGCCATTCTCGTTTCAAAATGGCTTCTCCGCAAGGACAAGCGCAAGTTATAGCATGGATCATCAGAATTCAAATCTGCAACTCATGTACAACGCTAATTTCAGATTATCTATGAATGAAGTTCAAAATCAACCCCAACATTTTATAGGTGGAATGAAATATATACTATAGTAGGTATCGTATTGTCAAAAACAAAATCTGGCAGACGTAGCAGAAGCTGAGATGAGACGATTCTAGTACAGACTTGATGTGTTGCCCACGATTAATGGTGGACATGTTGAATAGAGCAATAAAACATTGTAAAAAATCTTAGGTATTTTCTTTACTGAACACAAAAAACCATGAGTGAGAATATTTTCTTTTATTTGTAATTAAAATTTAAAAGTGTAGTCATACTTTACAGTCACCCGGTATAATGAAAGTTCTAAATCACTTGGACAGCTGCTAATTTTTGATTAATCCTTCCTTACCCGCCACGTAGTTTTCAGTAAGACTGCAGCAGTTTTTGTAATGATAAAAATTGTTACTATTTCACATATATACGCAGTATATATATATATGTATATATATATATAAAAAATAAAACGCAGTTTCGATCGTCGCGTCTCCCCTTTATGTATCAGCCTGAATGCGCAGACCTCCAAGCTTTTGAACACCCTTTCCTAACTCCCAACATATGGCTGAGTGATTTAAAGGTTCCACAATAATACTAAGACTGCCTCTGCTACTTATACAGACTTTTGAAAACATTTTCCCCCTTTAATAAAACAGTAATCTTATATAATTAAAACTAAATTAATATTCTGGATCGAAATATAAATGGTTTAGAACAGTGCTTCTCAAACTTTTAATACCTGTAACCCAACATTCAATCACAATTTTCATCGTGTCCCCTCCATACAATAACAAAGTATTGAATTCGATAAAACGATAGTTTGAGGCTAAAGCTACAATACAACTTTAACATCTTCGCCGCCGGCGTATATAAACGTCTTTCTCAGCAAGTGCGTAAATTGCTCGGGCGTATATATGTGTCTTTTCAAAATACAATATTTTCTATTACTGCTATCCATAAAATTATTCCGAAAACCTTGAAATGTAATAAATGGACCTTGGCAGTGATTTTAAAGTATTCACTTATTTCAGAGGATTTCCTTATATTTATTCCTCCCCCCCCCCTCATACATCACATATGCTAGCCTACGTGGAAAACGGGGGCATTGGGAGGTGAATCGTAGAACATTTAATCGGCATAAAGACATTAATTATAAACTGTACAAATTATCAAGGTAAGTTTGATTTTTGTATATAATTTTACATATAATAAGCCCACGGGGTCACTGGTAATTATGAAACTTGTACTTATAACTTAGTATAGTTAAATTAATTATAAAATACGTTTTGCAGCATTGATATATTTATAAGTGTATTGTATCAGTATAAATATGTATTTTATTTTTCATTATGTCGGAATGTATTCTGTTTATTTATGTTCAGTAAATGAATAATTTTTTAAAATAATCTTTTGTTTTTGACTTTTCAATAGGTTCGCGCCCCTCTCTTAGGGTTATTACGCACCCATAGGGGGCGTACCCCACAGTTTGAGAAGCACTGGTTTAGTAGTTTTTTTTCATTAGGGACAATTAAGTTATCTAGGGTAGGATGGCACATCTTTCAGTTTTTCCGAATGACTTCCAAAATCCGTAAAAGAAGTAAATCTCAGTATTAAATGAGAGACCGTCGCTGACCCCCTAGATAGGCGCTGGGGACCCCCAGAAGTCCACGGACTACAGTTTAAGAACCACTGTTTTATATAAATTAATATTTTGATCCTTATTAATAGAAAGTTCATATAAGTGTAATTTTGAAATAATCTCACCTTATATCAATATTTACTCATTTTTATTTAATAATTATTGTTATTTTTTATTTTTGCAATTACTTATCAAAAAGATATTTTTCTTCGCAGTGTTCTGGCAGTCGCATGTATTTAGAGGCTCAATAACTATTTCCATGCAGAATATATTGAAAAAACAATTGGAATACAGGTTACTGAAAATAGAAGGGATAACTGCGCAGTTGCTACTAAAAGCACATGATAATTCAATACTGATTACATATTCTAAACTTGATAATTTTACCAACGCAAACTTATATATTTGTTTAATCAGGACGAAAAACTTTACAGTGATCTATTAATAATATTTTCCTCTAAATAAATATTATGGTCGAATTAATGAAATAAATCATTTACAATTTAAGGCTGTTTTCGGTAAAAGTGCGAGAGCTTGAACTAAACGCGAAGCACTTTTTCAGACAGAAAAATGCCTCAATTTCTTTGGAAATTTGTAGAATTACAGCTCGTATCTCTGTTAACAATATAGTGCTTTTAAAAATTTCAAAATATTCCATGAATATTTTCTTTTTCATCTTAATAGGAAGGCATAACCCATTTAACATTACAGTATAGGAGAAAAAACGCGAAATACATTTTATAGCAGAAAAAAATGAATCAAATCTATTAAAAAAGGGAAGTATGATAAAAAATGCTGCTCTCTAAAGGATAGTGAAGCCAGAATATCAGATTAATTTTTCATTTCTTTTATATCTGAAAAAATGTTCCAAATTCGGGTCCTATTCTTTAACATTAACCGAAAACAGCCTTAATTATAAAAGTGATTTATTTAAGCACTGTTTGATCTTGCTGATTAATTAATAAAAATAAAGTTATTATAATTCTTTCTTGTTTTATATAATACAACTAACTGGGACTGTCCATATAAACAATGAATTGCATTTCCTCCATAAAGGTAGACGTTACCCTAAAAATGACCATAATATTGAATTTTTTTTATTATTTCATTTTAATTGTGCAACCTTTCTAAAATGTGGACAAAGTTTTGTAGCTCTTGGTACATTATTTAGCCATTTATTCATTTTTTTAATAATAAGTTGATGCGAAAATCAAAACTAGAACACGCAACGTCTGCATTTTTAGCTTTTTCATTTATTTTACTAACTTTTAAAACTTTAAATAGTCTTTTTGCGGCATTTTATTTTTCACAATAATCGTGTATTTAAAATGCTAATGCTTTTTCTTATATTTAGTATAGTTTTGAAAAACTTGTTGCCTTATATGATATACTTGATGATTCTGAGCATGGATTAAGTATTTATAGGAATACCATATAATCCTGTGTATAACGCGCAACTATATATTTTCAGCTTAATTTTCAAGCTTTTAGGTATATTCACACCGCATAACACGTCCACCATTTTTTACGAAGGACCAGAAATATGTTGCAATGCTATTATGTTTTACAATACTTTATTCAAGATATTATTCGAGGATTTTGAAAAATATTATATTTTAGAACTATAATCCTTTAAGTCAGTAATACTGAACCTGTGGCCCAGTCAGTGCCCATTGTTCAGAAAAATTCACTTATTTCAGAACAATTTATTAAAGATTTGATGTCAAGAAATAAAATATATCAGCTTTGCTTTTTGCTGTCGATGTCATCCGAGTGCGAATTGGTATTCTTTTTTTTTATTTGTAACGGTTACGGTTAGTGATACTGACAACAGTGGAGTAGTGACAGTTTTATAGGTGGAACTAACTTTTAACTATCTTTCATATCTTGCAAGCAAAAATATTCAAAGAAAATTTATTTTTTTCAAAACTATTGGGGGGTTGACTACTATGTGGTGAAAAAGGGCAGGTCAGTAATTGTTTGATTTTTCACGAAAGTGTTGTTTTTAAAAAATACAATAAAAGGAATCATACAATTACGAATTTCAATTTTCCTCGAAGATCTCTTTGAAGAAGTAATAAATAGGCTTTTTTGAATAATCTTTGCAACAGCAACAAAGTGTTTTGTCAGTGGTAATGCCACAGCGATAACAAAGACATCTATGAAGTTTGGTATACATTATTGGTAAACATATGAATAAGTTTACTGAAGCAGAAATTGTGAAGGGGTGTTTCTTAAATGCTTCTAATTCAGTGTTAGTGACAAAAATAAATATAGAAAATATTAATTAGAAAAAGCAAAACAAAAGTTAAAATATTTTGATAACTTTTTCACATTTTAAACCCTCCCCTCCTGATCTTTATCCTCATGATACTGCCCGCAAGAAATTGCTAACATATGTTTGAGGCCCGCGTGAAAGAGTTGACATATGTAAGCAGTCCAGTAGAAGAAATGGTTGAGTACCCCTGCGTTAAGTTTATTAGGAATGTCATTTATCTTAAATAATCGAATATTTAGAAATATAATTTATTTTGAAGCTATCATTTTTATACCGGCGTATAACACGCACACGTAACATTTTTTCTTACTTTTTTTGTTAACAATGCGGATTATATGCAGGATTTTACGGTAGTTATTATTATTTATTTTTAAGAAAAAAAATACTTTAAATTTAGGTGTAATATTTTTTTGCACTGTTTTTATAGATTCTGATACAAAAAAAAAATTATAAAAATAGAAGTATCACTCCTATACCGATCCCATGCATGTAATTTTCAGGAACATTTCTATATATATATATATTAGAATAAAAAATAGTCAAAAAATATGAACATCTGTAAAAGTAGCAGAAATTTTGAAATATTGATAAATTTTTATAAAATTTAATAAAATAAAGTATAAACTGTGTATAAACATTTAATAAACTGTGTTTTTATGAAATGTTTATTTCATGTTTATTGAAATAGGGTACAAGTACACACTTACATACAAACATGTAAATATGAAAAAATTTTTACAGGGGGATCCCTGTCCCTCCCGCCCCTTTGCCCTTAATGTCTTGGATTTCTTATCATTTTAGTACACCGCACAGAGGATGGTACACTACTTAATTTAGAAATCTTTGCTGGAAATAAAATCAAAACTAAATAATTTTTTGAAGAAATAACCGCAAGATGTGTATGTAATCAAACCAAAATGTTAAAAAAAATAATCTGAAAATAAAGCCAAATTTTATCATTATTAAATTATTATGTTAAATTTATTTTGATACTATGCAAAGTAAGCGGAAAGATGTCTTTATTAAGTATTAAAGCGACTTACCTTTGTAAATGATATGATGAAGCTGGCTTGTCAGAGTCGTAATTCCATATTTGATGGATCACCAATCTAATAAAAAAAGTGCATCATTATAATAATTGGTATTAATCATTCTGCAATGTTTACATTAGGGTGGATTGAAAATTTTATTTCCATAATTTTCAAAACCTACTTATGCGGAAAAGTATTCTGTGATATACAGATGAAGAGAACAATAAAAAAAAATAATGTTTATGTTTAGTATTGCAACAAGGGGAATGAAGTTTAGATATTTGAACTTTATGTGGTAAGAAGACCAAGTAATTTTTATTAAAGCAAAAGCGATATTGTTGACTTTTAATGTTTATTACAATGAAAGAACCCCAACTAATTTGTTACAAGATAAACATCAAGCACATTTAACAGCTTTTTTAGAATAAAATATTTAATAAAACATTCTGACGCGAGAAATTACAATCGGGAAGCGGAAACAATCTTGGTACGGACTGATTCAAAGGGTGTGGGGATTGATAGCTAGGATTATGAAGTGTAGCTAAGTACATTGTACTGTTCACAACTCAGTATTCATTTATCAATAATGATGGTTTTGGTCTATTTACACTGCAGAAAAATAATTTTATTTTGAGTCTAAAATCTTCTAACCAGAATTAAGTATTTTTTCCCCTTTTTTCGAAAATTCTACTTTGTGACAATATTAATATTTTTGAAATTATTATTTTTAATCCTTTTTAATCTCCATACTATAGATCATGATTTCTGCATAGGTTTAGTTCCAACTAATATGATTGTTTTCTTTATATAACCCAATCCAATCTTATTCACAGTTTCCTTTTATATTGCAACACATTTAAAAGTCAAATATTTAAGAAAAAATAACAAATTTTTTTACAAAGTATAATTTATACAATATAAATTTGCATAACTATTTTTAGTGCAATACATGATACATAAAGAAAGAAAACACATAGATAGGCAGTATCATCCTATTTTTATTACGTTAATGAAAACATTCTAATTTTTTTTTATTATAAAGACTAATACACAATATAACCTTATATAAAATTAATTTTGACGCAATGAAAAAAATCATTTTGGCGAGCATACAAAAAAATATGAAGAAACATTTTTAATAGATAACAAAAAAAAAGGAAACATTTATCGTTGAATTTTGTACGTTACTTTAGTAAACTTTTTAAAAATTGAATCGTTACTTCCAAAAAAAGTTAAGCCATGTTCTTCATTAATTAGTTTTCTTGATCGTCATTAAATTATCTTTAATAAAAAAAAAATAGAAAAATCTTAGAAAATATAGTCATTATGTTATAAAGGAAGAAAAATACTTTTACTCTTAATAATGACGAAAGAGTTTTATAAAATATTTTCTTATAGTTATTTATAAATGAGGAAAATTCACTTCAATTAACGAATAATGAAAATTCATTATGTATTGGAATTTTTAAAGATGCGCGCGCTTATTTTTTATATTGTTATATTTTAAAAATTTACATTTATTGAAGAAACACTGTTTAAATATTCAGGTGGTTATCAAAATAATGGAAACATAAGTGAATAAAAGTAACATTTTTGAATGCTCTGCGTAAGCAAAGGGGTCTCAGGGGAGTTAACTTTCTTTTTAGAGGGCTGAAAATATAAACAATACTAAAATATATAAATCTTTGAAATTAAATTTAAATAATTCGAATTTTTTTACACATTATTTATAAAGGAATAAGGCTTCAGAAAAGTAAAAATGCTTAAAATATAATCATAATTTTAAAAATTATAAGCATATGAAAATTAGAAACAATTCTATAAGAAGTATTAATTAATTTTTACGTTGCGCATGCTATTTTATAAAATAGCAGCTTTAACTACTACCAATAAGGTTGATTTATAAAGTTTAATGTATCCTTATTACACTGTAGTAATTTTATATAAATAGAATGGTAAATTATATTTTTAAAAATAAAATTTACATTTTGAATTTGTTTTAAATTTCAATATTTTTCAAATATTTTGAAATGCAAAAGATATATTATTCCTAAATGAAGTAGGGTTTAAAGAGTATGATACATTTTATAATTCTATTAAGTTTTATTCATAAAAGGCTAATATATTTTAGAAAATAGCGTGCCCAACGCAAAAATTATTTACTGTTTATTACAAAATTATTTCATATTTTCATATGCATATAATTTTTTAAATTATCATTATATTTCAAATATTTTGTACTTTTTAGAAACCATAATCCTTTGTAAATAATCTGTAAAAATTTGAATTATTTAATTTTTAAAAGAATTATACATGTTTTTTTTCAAAATTGTTTATATTTTCACCCCTTGGTCCTAAATAACTCCCCGAGACCCCTTGGGGTCACAGGGGTGGCTCGTGCTCAACATAATAACAGCTACCATTTGTTTTTAAGAAGTGTATACATTCTGGTAGTATATAGTAGCTTTATTGAAGTTTTTTAAGTCTTCGATTTTTTGAAAAGTAAAACGTCGGACCTTTCATATTTTCAAACAGGCCAAATTGTGTTAGAGGAGCAGAACTGATTTCTACGCTTTAGCAGTAACATATATATATATATTGTACAAAAAAATACCTTAAGTAATCGTGATTTACCTGAATCATGAGGGACATGGCTACAAGACCCTGTGACATTTGGGATGCTTCACTCATATTTCCGTAGAGATCAGAATTGTAACCATAGATTTGTAACTAAAAAGAAACAAAATAAAAAAAAAATGATTGATGAGTTTGCGATACATTTTGGATTTTAAAAAAGCTTTAAAAATATAAAAAAACGAAAAAAAAAAAGTTTTTCAGTAATATTCTTAGAAGTACAGTAAAACATATAAAAATATATTATGGCAAAGTGTTACAGAAAATCATTATGACGAAAAAAAAAAAAAAAGTATTTAAGTATTTTAAAAATGCATTGCAAGACTTTTAAAACAATGTCATTGTACATTTCCCTTCGTAAATTCTCAACAAGTAGGTGAATCAATAGGAAAAAAAGAAAAATAACACGTTGTTACTTAAAATTTATTGCTCCATAGAGAGGTTATGCAACCTTTGAATCTAGTTATTTCAAAATTCTGTAAAATTTTTACGAATTCTTGTATTATGTAAATTATAACCTTTTTTCCTTTTTTTTTCGGCAAACGAAAGTGGCTGAAAGATCAGTTGGTTTCCATGGTTTCCATGACCATGGGAAAATATTCTGTTTACTTAGTAGTGTCTTTTATAAAAACTTATATTCATCTATTTATTATGTAAAAGTATCTTGTGTTTTTTTTAGTGTAATACAATTTTAGCAGTCCAAGTAGTTGTAATAGTTTTATGTGACTGATTTTATAGGGTTATGTGAGAGGCTAATATTCGGAAATATAGTTCAGATTGTATTAGGAATCATTGAATCTTTTAAGAGGTGTTGTTTTAAGTTTATTATGTTCATGACTACTATGTTAATTAAGTTTTAGATTTTTTTTAATTGTTGTTAAAATTCGATGAGTGTGTTGTTAACTGAAAAATCTTTATATCCTCACTTTATTTAAAATTCATACTTCCCATTACCATAACTTCATAGTACCATAATTGTAGTCGCCAACCTTTTTGGTCCATAAAAAAAATCGATGATCCACTGAAAATTTGGGACATTAATTGCATTTTTACGAAGATTCAGTTTCAAAGTTGAAGAGTAAAAAAAAATGTATTATGGAAACTGTATTATACTCTTTTTTAAATTTTTGCTATTACTTATAACTAAACTTCTTCTGAGTAAAGCTCGAGTTTTTATCTGCTATTGCAGGTGTATCTAGTGTCATTTTAAATTGAGAATTGACAACCATAGTAAATTGGAGCTCAAGAATTCAGTTTGTTGTTATTGCTACTTTCGCAATATTAAAGTAAATATTTTCTGTTTATTATTATATGGAAGTATGTACCATTTTTTTCTAAATTCCTATTTGTGATCTTCCATGCATAAAACTATACATTTAGTAGTCCATAAAGTTCTACAGGTTGATGGCCGTTGAACTACATGTGATAATGACATTCTATCGTTTAAAACAGGGGCGACCAACACGCGGCCCGCCAGTACGTAATTTGCGGCCCAGCGACTCTTTTTAAAATTTTTTAAATATCAGGTTTTTAAAGTTTTTTCGTTTTGACATTTATTTGAGGGGAAATATATATATATATATATGTATTAATCTACAATGATTTTCCTGTTAACTGTCCTTGTTTTAAAACAAATCCTTTTTGATAATAGAAATATCCTTCAGATTAAAATAGATTTATATTTTATCTAACAGTTACATTTGATTTTACTATAATAAATTACCTTTTTTTAAAGAAACCGAATTGATTATGCATACCCTTTCCCATGGGTGGTACATGATTTCTTGTTTGGGGGCTTTCATTTCTCCTACACCTTTCTGTTTGGGGTACCCAAAAAAACAAGAAGATCAGAGATGTTTTTAAAGTTTAAAAAATATACAGGACGGTTAAGATAAAAAGGGGAATGTATACTTAATCGTTTGCGAATGGCAGCACAACTTTCAACAATGATAACGAAAGATCAATTCAAAAGGAATACCGTAATTTTCAAGAAAATGGCAACTCTAATATTTTAAACATTATTTGATCATTGCATTATTATATTATCTATGTCTGTATACATGAAAAATAATGAAAACAATAATAATAATTCATTCTGTTTTAAATTTTCACTTCAATAAATGTTTTTTGTTTCCAAATCTGATATAAAGGTACATATTTTTATGTGCAGCCCGCGAGGTTATAATGTTTTTCCGAAGTGGCCCGCAGGGCTGGCCACCCCTGGTTTAAAAGGCCTCAGAAATATCTAACAACAAATAAATAAACAATACCGCACCCATGAAATAATATTAATTGTCAATTTCCTTTTAAAATAGCGAGCATTATAAGTCTGGTGTTTTCCTTTTTTAATAATTAAGTAATTTGTTTATAATTTCCAGATACTTTTATTAAATACTGTTATGTAGATTGGGTTCGAGGACTTAATGCTATCAGTCTCAAAGAGCAAAACAGTTCTACGGGAGTAATGAAAACTTAAAATAGAAAAACATTCCTTAGAATACAGGTACAGTACTAAAATTCCCTTAATAAATCCCAGTAAGTTTTCACACCGTCTACAGCACTCAGACACAACTGTCAGTGTTTAAAAATACTAGTATGAAGCGTTAAGGTTTATTCGAAAAGAGTCTTTCTTCCACAGACGTCAACACTTCAACAGCTCAAGTAAAACTGACTCAATCGAAACGAAATGAAAATTAGATGAATCGGGTGCCAGAAGAAATCGCTTATACTCAGTATCCCGGAGAAAGGGTGAAAAAGAATAACCGATATCAGAGGAGGCCCCCGCAGGAGGCAGTGGAGAGGAATTGACTCAATCTTAACGAGCGACTGTGGTTTATAGTGTGTGTGACTGCCTTCTAGCTCTTTCACAAAGAGCCCGCGGTAACTTCCAGAAGTATCAATATGATAGCCAAATCGACAAAAGTGATGCCGTGATGTGATGCCGCCAAAAGTGATGCTGTATCGCCAATATTTTGCTAAATTTCCATTCAAACGTCATTATATAGTAAGGGTTGGCGTTACTTTCAAAAAATATAATTTTATCATAAAATGAATACAACGGAAAATAATATTAACGTATTAGTCATCCCAGATATAAATTATTTACACTATTTTAAGCATTAGTTACATAAAATTCGTAACAATACTTAAAATAATTCCTAGGACATATACTGCACATAAAATGGAGACTAATTCGTTATTGCTCTTGCATTAATGTTTATTTTAGCAAGACACAAAATAATCTGGCTAAGCAATGAAACTAAAAAGTAAGATTATAGTATTAATGCTGCTTTCTTAAGAAAATCCAGTTCTTTGAAAATTTTGAAATGATATTTTGAAAATATTATATCCCTTTTAAATGTTAAATTTTTGAGATTTTAAATGAACTATATCATTTCGAGTTCATGTACACTACAGATAAAGAAAAACACATAAGATTTAAAACAAAGCTCTTCAGTCCTTTTCAAGAACTTACATTAAGTTTGTATTATATTCTTTAGACTTGTGTATGACAAAAAACTTAAAACTATGATAATTTTACGTATTTATTATCAAAGAATTCAGTCCTAATGTCTTTTCCATTGAATGTCAATACTTTTATGTCATATAATCGGATCAGACCAGGGTTTTCTTTTTCCGACCCTCCCCCCTCACAACACGGTCACTTAAGAACTCCCACGCCCGTAAAAGATCTCGCTGACATACGGCCTTAATATGTTCGAATGTTCTTTAAGTCTAAGAACCAAGGCTCAGTTCTATCACTAACGACTACCTTCAAAGAGATTCCCAGCTCACTACTACATCCCTTCTTCCACCCCCTTCCGACGTTCCATGCACCCCTCCCCTTTCCTGCGAATCAAAAAAGAAAAGAGAGAAAGAGAAAATGTATAAAAATTTCAGAAGCGGGATTACATACTTTATTGCCTGTGAGCGCCTCTAGAATAAGTCCAAATGTTTCTTCCTCAATTTGAAAGTCAGATTCAGAGCCGAAGAAAAACTGCACATTATGAAAAGAATATCAGGGAGAAAGTAGGGGGTGGCAGAAGGGTTTTGTTTTCCTGTTGTGTGTGCGGTTTCGTATTTTTGGTTTTCTTATTCCCCATCCCCCCACCTTCGAAATGTATGTGTGCACATTTTTTTTATTATTGTTTTCCTTTTTTTCATCCTTTTTCCTTTGTTTCTAGTTTCTTATTCGTGGCACAAATGATGATTCCATGCTAAAACGTTTCTCGGCCTCGCTGTAGTTTTCAATCCTCTCTCCCCCGCTCTTTACCTCATGCGTAGGGGAAAAGGGGTGCAAAACTTCGCGAAAACATTCACATAATTTTTTAACGTGTTTCGTCGGGGGACGTTTTACGGTCTGTGAACATTGATTTACATCTAGCTAGAGAACGAAATAGACTTTCTTGTTCGAATTGAATTTCGTTAGACATCTAATTCACTGCTAAGAAGCTTTAGATATCATTCAAATGGAATGTACTGCGCGTAAGAATGTTTTAGTATTCTCACTTGAGAGATTCTGCATGGCATTTTCACAATGAATAAGCGTCACGTTTTTCCACTGGAGGTACTTATGGTGATATATACTTAACGACGTGTAAAATCAGAATTTACGGACGTTGCTAATGTGTTTACAGCTATTTTTCATTTATCACATTGTAGCTAATTTTAAATGAAAATGTAAGTTTCCCTGTGCTGAAATGATCCATAGATATTTCTTGTATTTTTAATCAAAATAAAGAAAGTCGTAATCATTTTTTAAACTTATTAATTTGTTGTAATAACTATTTTCTTATCCATTGTCGCGGCTCCTGTGGTTGTTGGTGAATTTAGATTCCCCATAAGATAAGTTGGTAAAATTAACACCTGTTTTGACTTTCAAATTGTTACCAATGGATTATTTAATCGAAAGGGAGCAGACAGATTAATAGTTAACTTAAGTATCAATAATAATTATTAAATTACTTATCTTTGTCAATAAGATCCGACGCGATGCAACTCATCTTAACTTGACGAAATATCTCGTTCTGTGAAAGGTAGGATCTTTCTTACACTTCGATATCTTCAATTGTTATAATTGCAACACTCTAACCTCAGTATCAGCCTGACGATGCTCGACAACTCTTCTCTCTTCACTTGACTTTGAATAGCCACTCACATTATCATTAATCACAGTTCCTCCACAAAAAGTGATTTTATAATCATGCAACGTAATAGAAAATTTTTTTCCCTAGAGGGTATTTGAAAGACGCGAACTTTGACCCGTTACACCATTATATATATATACTTAAGATTCTTATTCATTACTTAGATTTCCAAATATGAATAAAAAAACTACTTCGATGAAAACATTCAACTTGCATATGATAATCATCAAATTAGAGAGGATGGTTAATAGTGGCTGAATCACATACCCAGGCTTTCAAATCTCTTCTTGGTGTACGAGAGAAATTATCAGGGTTGTTATTATTAGTTAACTTGCTATTTGTGTTAACTAGTTATGTCTTGTCATTATCATTAGACTGTTGGTCAAGGTAAAGTAGTTTGTTGTTGAACCAATTTATTTATAGTAACATTCACTAAAATAAAAATGTACAAGGAATTCTGAATGGTACTTCTTCAGTTTTGATATTTTTCAAATAACGTTCAACTGGATTATAATGAGTATAACTTCTCAAGAAAAAACTGTGTCGCGCAAACAAGTTAGATTGCCCTCGCGTCCTTCTGCTAACATAACTCCTATAAAATTTTTGACGGCCACGATTAATGGCAAACCTTTCCAACCCAATACCAAGAAGCAAGATAAACGAAGATAATATGTAAAATGAGATATAGCCTGAAAAGGATAGAAGCTTTGATGATAAGTAGCACGGTAAAGTTTAGAGATAACTTAGTGGAATCATTCAGATCAAGAGTTAGCTGTCCGATAGCTTTGGAAAAGAAATAGAAGTTCATTATAAAGGAGTTGGAATCGTCGTATATAAAAGTGACATTATAGAATATTACCGAATCGTTGAAGGAAGGAGATTCGCAAAAGGTAATATATTATATAGAAGTTAATTAAATCTGTTAATTTATTACAATTAGATAAATGTTCTAGTAGCGTGATCTGACTTGAATACAAGGTTTAATTGCGTTAACTCACTTTAAATAAGCGTCAATTAGAATTAAGTAATATAGTTATTCTTAATAAAAGTTGTATTAAGAACCAACATGTCTCATCATTTTGATAATCCCACACCTCTAGCTTACGCGGATCCGGAACGACATAGTCATCACAGGATGGCTATGTCGCAAAGTTAATCACAGTTATATTTGTTTTCAATTCAACAAAAATAATTTAATCCAGTGCTCAAAGTTTCAGTATTCGCGACCCAGTATACAATCATAATTTTCATCGCACCCTATCATACAATAACAGTGTATTGAACGATACAACCGTAACCTCTTAAGTGCCATCGACGTATATAAACGTCTCGCTCAGTCAAAGTGTTAATTTCCCTGAACGTATATATATATGTCTTTCCGAAGTACGATCTTTTCTCTGAACTGCTATCCATAAAATTATTTCGAAGGCTTTGGAATGCAATAAAAGGGCCTAGACAATGTTTGCGAAGGATTTATTTATTTCAGATTATTTGCTTCTTTATTCTTTCCACTCTCCCAATACATCTCATACGCGCGTCTACGTGGAAAACGGGTAGCATTCGGATGCGAATGGCGTAACTTTTAAACGGCAGTTAAGGGATTAATAATAAACCGTATAAATTATCAAGATAAGTGTTAATTGTTGTATATAAATTTATATAGGACACTCCCATGGGGTCAGTGGTAATTATTAAACTGGTTTCTAAATGAATTTTGTTAAATTAATTATAAAATACTTTATGTAGCACACACTGACACATTTTTATAAGTGTAATACATCAGTGTAAATGTGTTTTTTATTTTTTATTATGTCAAAATGTATTTTGTTTGCTTACATTCAGTAAATTAATATTTTTTTAAAATCTTTTATTTTTGACTTTTCATTAGGCTTGCACTCCCGTCGTCGAGTTGGCACACCCCTAAAGGGGGCCGCGCCCCACAGTTTGAGAAACGCTGATTTAATGTAACGATTTTAAGACATTTTTTACGTTCCTCTTGGTCAGAACTTCTATTTCCCTAATGTATCTCTTGGACATTAATAGTGTGATTGATTGATTGAATATTAACATCGCATTGTTCAGCTACACGAGGGCTTTTGGCGACGGACCACGTAATTTTGAACCATGGTCAAGTGACGTTGACGACACCTGAGCTGGCACCCCCTCTCCTAACTACCACACCACACCAACGGGAGGACGTTTTAGCTCTCGACAGATTTAACGTGCATCGCTGCCCTACACGGTGGGTCTTTAGTGGTGCTGGGCTCGAACTCGTGACAAGGCAAGCCACGGTCCGATACCTATACCACTCGGCTACCGCGGCCACCCCCATTAATAGTGTGAGACTTGCTCCACATTAATTCCAAAAGGGAAATATGAGTTAACATTCCCTAACCGAAGGGGAATTCAATTAGCATGTAAACAATTTTGGCCTATTGTGGAGCCCCGAGATCGGTGAGTGTGCCTAACCACAAAATAGAAATTTGTTAATTTATATTTAATGTTTACTTGTGTCCTCGTGTCATATAATATAAATATTTAAAACTGAAATTATAAGGACTAATATTTGAAAAGAGAATGCTCAACCATTACACGACCACTCAAACAATCTCTAGGCAAGTCTCCCGTGTTCTTCTAGTGAACTCCGAAATGGTAAATTTTGAAACTCATTTTCAGCTTAATATTATTCCAGTGACTCTTTCGCAAGTTTCGTGATCCCTTTGAATGAGAAGAAAAAATGAAGCCAATTTAGTGATTGAGTTAAAAGTTAAAAAGATATAGTTTACATTGTAAAATTGTTAAAAGACTATAATTGCTCAATACAGGTTTTCCTATCATTTTCTTCTCTTCAACTTAAAAAGTGATAGTAACAACCATTGTATTATTATATTATATATTATATTTAACTCCTTATAGCGGCTGACCACAGGGCGTAACGCACCCTCCCCCCTATAACATTTACGTCACAGGAGAAGGGGGATAGGATTTTAAGGGACCCAAACCTGACTGACCCAAATACGTAAAATCAAGCTGAGGGCCTATTACCTGACTTTACAGGGGGCTAATATTCTCTGTTACGCTACTGACCAACCATTTGATTATCCAGCAAATTTCCCGCTCTGTGGTGACTGTTGATCATAGCGTCAACTGTACAAATATATTTTATAAAAAAAAAATTTGCTCCCGATAACTATTACAGATTTGATAAAATTCGCATCAGGTATTTTGAGTGAAAAATGTACAATGGGACGCCAAGAGGCCTCTTTCTTTACCATGTCCAATACACATAAGGATATGTGCTCTGCGGTTTCTTTTGTGTGTGTGATGGGAGACTGCTAAAAAATTTTGAATAGTGGTCAGACTTCTTTTTTCACTATTTTTTTTTTTTTTTGAAAAAGACTACCTTATTACTACGTTTTCTTCCCTCGGAATAGAAAAATGGACAAAATAGAATTTTTTTTGTCCATCCTTTTGAATCAAATCAGACTTCCAAATTGATAGAAAGAAAAATAAGCTATTTTTAAAAATAGTCAGACTTTCTGTAAGGAATGAAAAACCTTTATTCTCCCAGAAGAATCTTTATAGAGAGAAAAATGGTGCTTAAAATAAATTTATTGGATTAATTTTTTTTTAAAAAAAATTCGTTTGGAAAGAGAAAAATAGCTAAAGTTTTTTGTTGTTGTTGTGGCTTTTTCATGTTTTAATCTTACGTGTTCTAGAAGAAAGACTTTCTGTAAACTGTTTATATTAATTATAAAAACAGGCAAACTTTTTAACTGAAATTTTTTGACCTCATAATTTTTTTTTTAATTAAAACGAAGTTAGTATTAATTTTTTCTTAAAAAACATGTATTTATTACTTAGACATATTAGATTTGATTTGATTTGATTTTAAGTCGCTCTCCAGTTACAATATCACAAAAAATAATGTTTCGATGAAGTCTTTTATATTCATTAATAGAGTTTCAAATTCAAAAATTGAGAGAAGTTAATGAATTTATATTGAATTGAATATATTTAAAACACATTAAATAATTGATTGATCAATAAAATATGTTGTACTGTAGGATATTATATATTTATTGCTGCTAAAGCTAGCTTGCGTAGAATAAAATATAACATACACATTCCGCTTCACATAGATAAAATATTGTACAGCAAATCTAATTTATTAATAAAGGAAATAATTTTCTTAAATTTCTCTAAGTCTGCTCAGCTTACACTTATGTTATATTGCTGGTTAACATATACTTTGAAAGATTTTTAAAGAAGAAACTTTAACTTATTTTTCTTTTATGTTTCTTTATAGAAGTTTGAAACTCCTTATACTTTGTAAAATATATGCAGTGAACACATTGTGTGATCATGTTCAATATAACATATAACTTTCAATTTCATTATCATTTAACGAAAAAAATACAGGAAAAAGATAGTTAATAAGTAAATGATAAAAAAAAACACAGGGTATCTAGGAACTTTCAGATTTGGTGTAAGCAGAACAATAAATAAAATTCTAAATTGTAAATTATTTTTAATTGATGCGCTAAATTCCTTTGACACCATAATTACATGATAAATACAATCACGAGTTTCCAGAGAATCAGTTCATAAATTCATGTGACGTCATAATCACACGATATGAGCAAACACGAGTTGTAAGCCAATTAGTTCATGCACTTTGATAATGCCAACTTTGGCAGTTTTCAGATATTTTCTTTTAAAAAATACAAAGCTACATTCCTACAAAAAGAACGTACATAGGGAAAAAATGGACTTGATTTGAAAGTACACGTATAACACGATATATTTTTTAAACTTTGAAAAAGATTTTGGACATTTGTAATAATGGAAATATCGATTTTTCGTAATGGGCTAAATTCGGGTTACGTCATAGTCACATGGTAATGATAACCACGTGTTTCTAGCCAATCAGTTCTAAATCTCATGTGATGTTATAGTGACAAGATAAAATACCAAAGATTATGGACAGTACTGGTTTGAATATTATTTTGAAATTGGCTAGGCTTGGTCAGAGGAAACAAGTGTGCCTTCAGTGGATACCGTTTCATGTGGGTGCGCCTGGGAACAAGACCGTTGATGAGCAGGCTGGTAGGGGTTGGGATCTCCCTGACCCCAGTTCCCTTGTCTTGACCTATTCGGAATTCATTCCCTCCACAGAGTTCAAATGAATCTGACACGTCGAAAATCTCCTGCTCAACGCTGGTACGCAGCTAAGAGTCCTGGCCTATCTCTAAAGTGTAGGAAATCCAGGAAGGATCTTTAGAAGCGGTCACCTGCGTGGTATGACCTTTGCAGAGGGTAAAGTCTTTCGTTACCTGTCTCTGCTCTCTTCCTGCTTTTTCGGTTCATATTCTCGACTGCTGGGGCATTTCCCTGGGACAGAGATCAAGATCTAGCTTGTGACATTCTTATGCAAAAAGGTCAAATGGTGTAGGTTTTCCTGATCCAAGGGGATTGGAAACAACAACAACAATAAAACAATCATGTGTCTACAGCTAATTAGTTCATGCGATTCGTTGTTGCCCACTTTTGCTCTTTGTAGAAATTTTCTCCTAAAAAGTACATATTTGTCAACACTAATAACGAACATCGGTAAACAAAATGCATTTCATTTAAATGTATGTGCACATACAATATGATTTATTTTTTTAAATTTCAAAATTTTTTTTAAGAATTTTTTGATAATAATTGAGCATTTCTATTTAATTATAAAATTTTACCTAGGCTTTTTTTAAATAGAACAACAAACATAATAAGTTTGATTTCTGTTTTGAATTCAATGGAGAACACGTGTTTGTCTTTATCATGTGACCATCATAAGTTGAGCCCGTTATAAAAAATTTAAAAATCCGAAAAATTAAGCAATTAAAAGTCTTATTCATCTTCCAGTAATGAAGATCTCAATGCGTAGATTGAATAATTTCATAGATAAAAATGTTTATTTTAATTCTTTTCTATGAAATGAAGTTTGAAATGAAATTTTTTCAATTGCCATAAGGAAATTGAATAAACATAAATTAATATTTATGAACGGAAAACCGGAAGTACTTTGGTGCTAGAATACTTCTTTCTTATTTCGATGTGTTGTTATAAAATGATATAGAAAATAATTTTAATTTAGTGATTCACAAAAAAATACATTTTATGACCATTGTTAATTATCCAAAAAATTTTCATAACCGATTTAAAGAAACTAAATATTATTTTGTGCTCTTGAAAAATTTCTGCATGGAAAAGAACTACTTCATATTTAAAAATTGAACCGTGAAACACACACACACACACACACATATATATATATATATATATATATATATATATATATATATATATATATATATATATATATATATATATATATATATATATATATATATATAGTATATATTTTAAATAAAATATGGAGTGAAGTGTCACCTATTCTATACTTGATACTGTACTATCAAGAAATTACCTCAAATAGTTTTTAAAAGGCCTCGAATAATTTCATAATATCAAAATCATTTAATAACAATACAAATAAATAAAACAATAGTTTGTATAAAAGTAAATGTGTAGCATATTTTATTAATACAATGTGAAACAAGTAAAAAACTATTTTATAACGAAAATACATGAAATATTTAAAAGCTATATTGAAGTTATAACAAATTCATTCCAAATTTAAAATAATGTTCATTTTTATGTTTAATATATCTTCTAATTATACTTAAAAGTTTTCTAATGTATCCATAACAAGAATAAAAAATACATGAGTTAAAAAATGAAATATATATTTTCTAGATAGGAAAATAATTCTGTTTAAATATTTTACGGGCATTTTTATTTTCGCACATTTTTTTTTTTTTTTTTTTACTTTTCAAGCAGTTTGCTTTGCTAGTGTGGCTACAGCAAAAATAGATTTCGAATTCTGTTATTAATGTTAGTTTCAGTTTGGAGATAAAAAAAAGCCATTTCTGAATAGTATGTTCATTTCTTTTTTTTATTCATTAAAAGGAATTCTTCTTTGACTCGATGAAAAGAATTTGTTTTATAACTTTTTGCATTATGTTAAGTATTGGAAACTTTAATGCCTCCACGAATGTTATGTTGCTATTTGATCGCTAAAGTATAGTTTTTATAACAACGCACATAAATTATATTATGACGATATTCTTTCAAAAAATAAAATTTTTTATCAGAATGTGTGGCATTACCTCGGACGTAATCTTGAGCAATATATATATATATATATATCATCCCGCTTTGCTACTTTTAATATTACAACTGAATTGTTTTTTCTTTTACTTTAAAATGATAGATAAATATTACTCTTATTTAATTTTTGTTCATCTTTTTCAATTTTTTAAATAAGTTCTAAAAAAGTATTTAATTATTAATCTTATATATTTAAAAGAAAAAAAGAGAATGCGTAAGTCTTTTCTATAAAATTTATTAAATTGGTATCTTAATGCAAACATTAAAGAGCTGATCGAAAAGGATAAAAATTTAATTATTTTTCAAATGCCTTCGGTTCTTCTTTTTTTGCTTTTAAGTATTTAGAGCTTATTCATTTATCAATACTTATATTAAAATATTATTATAATTTTCAAATATTTCATTGGGAAAAGGCAACAATTTCAACTTTATTTACTGTTTTCATGAAATTTATCGAATACTTTTTGTAAATATTCACTGAAAACTATTAACTCAAAGTGTGGCGATTAAATTAGGGACCTAGCCGTTAGATATGGGAAGGAGCCGTGTGGTGTGAAGAAGTGGGAATGGAATATAGTTGGCCTTGATCTTTCAGTTCTGGTGACACGTTATTCCACCTCTCTATTTCTTGTTTAGTTTTTTTTTTTTATCCTTGTTTGAGAAAAACGCTGTTGTGTCGAAGAGTCGTAATCATGATAAACGTAAGAATAAAGCTGTGCATAAATTTGAAATTCCTTGGAAATTAAAAAGAAAAAAATTCCATCTGAATGTTTTAAATTGTTAAAGGATTGTTTGGTGATAATTGCAGGACACTTAGTAAAATTTTTGAATGGCATAAATGATTTTTGGTTAATCGGGAGGTTGCTGAAGATGATGAACGTTCTTGTGTTGATCTGGAACATCAAGAACAAGTGATGCTCATATTTTTTTGTTCGATATTAAAGACATCATCATGATTTAATGGATACCTCAAAGCCAAAATGACAAAACATCAGTATTACATTGAGGTTCAGAGAAAGTTTAAGAAAGAGTGAGAAAGAAAAGGTCAGATCTTCAGAACAGTAGCACGTGGATTTTTACACCAAGACAACGCCCGGTACATATTGCGCTGTCTGTAAAAACAGTTATTGGAGGACAATTGCATTACTTTGCTCGAGCTTCCACCGTACTCACCAGATCTCACACCATATTACTTCTACCTGTTTCTTAAAGTGAAAAATGCATTAGTTGGAATACTCTTTCAGCCTGTAGGATAGGTGAAGGCAAAAACGGCAGACTTACTGAAGATGGTGACTCCTAATAACGGTGGGAAACACGTATGAAGCCTTGTATTGAAAAGGAAGGAGATTATGTTGAAAAGGATTGAAAAATATTTGTACTAAGTCTATCTATAAAGCTGATTTTTAAGAATAATCCGGTTATTTAATTGTGACAGTAGTAATTGTACATAGTTTTCATTTTGTGACGGGGCTTTACGAGACTTTCTATTAACAGTCCTCTTGGGGAATCTTTGGGCCAGCAATCGAATTATTTCGCAGCCATCCCTCTCAAGAAGAAATCATGATATCCAGATTAGCTAGTGTATATATAGTTAAAGTTTAATAATCGTTGATTAGAAGAAAAAGGGAGCGGAGTCGATGAAAGCATTGCTGATACGGCAAGAACCAAAATTACGCTGCGTAACTATAGGACGGATTTTAACTACTAGAATAAATTAGGGAAGTTTGGATTATTAAGATGACATTGATTAAAGTTATACTATTCGTTTTTCGTACACTTATTCACATAGGGTTTGAGCTCTCTTTATATCACTCCAAAGGGTCCCTTTATAGTTTGCTTGCCTTGGAATATTATCTTTGGTAATATAATAAATTAGATTTATCATGGTTAGTCTTGGTCATACATCTTTACTTCCTACAGATTTAGGTCTATTAGATGACGAGGAAGTGTCCCTAGGGGTGAGGCTCTTACATTTTATAACTAACAATTAACCATATCACTTTTCATACTCATTTTAAAATTATCTATTGTTATTTTTAGGCCTTCATATATGCGTGCAATGTATTCAAAACTATATAATTAAAATACAGTAATCGAAAAATCAACTCACAAAATTCAAAATACAATTATAGTTAATATTTCTCGTGTAAACTTACTTAAAAAAATAATCCTCACCTTACGTTTCCTTCTGTTTATAAATCAGATTCCTGTCCACAACAAAACAAAATGAACTCACTATGTAATTTCTTAACCGCATTAGACGATCCTGTAATACTAGTCACGTTGTATAAACGTCCGTACTACACAAATACCACCTTGTGAATTAAAAACGAAGCTCGTAAGAACCTCTTATCTTTGCTCGAGAATTTTCACTCTACGGTAACTGAATACAGTATTTCCTGGCGGATTCGCTAACCGTACCCTTTCACATTAATAGCCACATCTACGTCATCCATTATTGAAAAGGGGAAACATCCCTTAATCTGGATCAAAGAAATGACCGTCGGATAGTTCAGCTTCTTTTTTAAGGAGGTACTGATCTTCAAGTAATTCCATGTATCCCGTGGTGAGAGAGAAAAAAGGAGTTGAGTGAATTTGAGATAAGCTTAAATGTATAGTCCATAATAATGATGAAAGGTTGAAAATTTTATATTTAATCTTTATTATTATATTTAGGCTTGTGTTAGAGAAGTAAACAGGATACACGAATAAAATCCTGCCCATGTAGACTATTTTCGCCAAATTGGAAAGAAATGTCGCCAAACCATGCAATATTTAACTGAGAGTGTGTTTTCATGGCGTAAATTTGGCATTTTTTGTGCTTTCATTTTACCAGATTTTGCTCAAATCTCGTAAGAATTATATATTGTTATATTAGAAATGTATCAATGCAGATTATTTTTTGCAATGATATTGTGTATATTTAGAACTTAATGTTTGGAGGAGAAACGTGTTTCTTATGAGTGTGAATAAAACACAATATATATAAACTACAAATAAATGTTCGATACATGGCCCATTTTTAAATTTCATTATTTTAGTTACAGAGTATACTTTTGAGTGGAATAGCATAATTTTAAATTTGGTTTCATATTTGTTCATCGTTTTTCATAATAAGAACGCTTTATTTCATACTGCCATATAAATCAATCACAAAATCTTAAGGAAAATTAATAAAATAGATCTACAGAGTAACAATGTAAATTTAGTAAACAAACTTTCTCAAAAAAATGTAAAAAGTTTTCAGAAGATCTTGATAACTACTGAAACCAGAAACATAATAAAATTATTTTAATAAGTTTAAAGTTGGGTTCTAGAAAATTTTTTTAAAAGATCTATCTTTCACATAGTTCTATAAAACTACATTTTTGGGGATCGAGGGATCTAAAAATTAAAATTTTCATTTTTGGGAAAACCATGCAGATTGGGGTTTCATTGTTTTTGAATCGCATAGTTTCTGTAATTAAATTTTTTTTACATTCTGAGAAGAAATTAGTGTATTTGCTAATTTATACTATCGCGATTATAAATTCCTCCTATATTAGTAGCAAACGATAATTTATTAATTTTATATTGACGTACAATACTATTAATATCTAATAATAGCACATCATGAGAATGAAATGATTCAAATAAAACCAAAATACAGTGGGACAAAAAATTTTTTTTACATTCAAATTTTTTTAAAATTTAATGTTTCGGCTAAAAGTTTAAAATATTGTAATTGTAATTTTTTTATGATATCTAACTTATTCTTAATGGAATGACCTAATTTTTTAAAAAATATAACTATTTTTTTAAAAAAATTTAAATTTTCAAAGGCTTCTACTAAAAATTACCCACAAAAGTCTTCGCCATTTAAAAAAAATCCAACTTAGCTTTAAAAATTTTAATTCCTTCTTAATTTAGTACTTAGTAGGATATCTTTTTAGTGTCACAACAACTTTTAAGCATCTTGGTATGATTTAATCAGTTTTTTTAATTTCTGCATCGATTTTCTACCATTCTTCTGTGATTATTATTTTTACTTCACATTATGTGTTTTTAAGTCTCGTTTTCTTTTCTTTTCAAATCAAATTCTCACCAAATATGTTCTACTGGGCTAAATAAAGTGATTGAGGCGGTGTTTTTATAATTTGGGGACAGTTATGGAGACACCAGTGGCTTACATTGAGAGCAGTGCGCTTGGCGCCATTATCCTGTTAAAAAATGAAATCGTTTCTAATATTCAAATTTTGGGCGGATAATTTAAAATTTCTGTTTAAAATGTTTAAATAGAACTCATGATTCACAATATCAACAAAAAATACCAAATTATCTAATTATGTGGCCAATTTACACCCCTACGCAAGAACACTTTTCTACCTCCATGTTTTAATGATCCAACTAGATTCTTGGAATTAAGTTTCAGAAAATTCAAAATTGACAGAAAATTGATTAGGATGGCACACAATTCAACATTTTCGGTCCCTATGGGCCTATAATAGCTTGTGAATGAAAAAATAAGGAGTTTAATCTCATGAATGTAATTGGAACAAGAACTCCTTCATTTCCCTGCTTCAGCATGGAAGTGAAGGTGTTCCGGCGTGGGGGTGTAAATTGGCCTCAGAATTAGGTAATTTGGTATTTTTTGCTAATATTGTGAATCATGAACTCTATTTAATTATTTTAAAGAGAAATTTCAAATTATCCGCCCGAAATTTGGATATTGGAGAATACTTAATTTTTTAACAGGGTAATGACGCCAAGTGCACTGCTCTTATTGTACGCCACTGGTGTCTCTATAACTGTCCCCAAAGTCGAAACACCTCCCAATCACTTTACTTTAGCCTATAGAACATATTTGGTAGATTTAGATATAAAAAAAAGAAAACGTGACAAATAAACACAAAATGTGAGTAAAACAATAATCACAGAAGAATGGAGAGAAAATCGATGCGAATTAAAAACTGATTAAATCAAACCAGCGCAAAAGTTGTTGTGGAACACTAAAAATATCTACAATACTAAATAAGAAACAATATTTAAAGCTAAGTGAGATTTTTGTTAATGTACAAGACTTGTGGCTGTAAAGTAGCTTTGATAATTAATTTTAAAATAGTTATATATTTTAAAAAATAAATTATGTCATTCCATTAGAACAAGTTGCAGATATCAAAATTACATTTACAATATAATAATTTTTATTAGTCGAAAACATTAAATTTTATAAGAAAATGCAAGTGTATGAACACTTTTGTTGCTCACTGTATTTAATAGGATTGCTATATGTGTGAAAATACTTCAAACTATCACACATTTCACATTTAAACTAATTGTTTATAAAGATATACCACTTATATTGACTTATAAACGAAAAAATTATTGTTTTTCTTGAATGAAAATAGAGTATGCATTAAATGATTCATTTGAATCAATTGCTTAAGGTATCCGACTACGTTCGGAACACAGATTTTAAAAAAGCGTATAAATGGATAATTTTCATGGTATTTATTGTCACTCAGATTAGAATACATGCACAAAATTGTTTTAAGGACATTTTGACAAAAAAAATTATTTAAATACAATATTTTGGCAAAAAATTAACTTAGAATAATCTTTTTTCAAAATGTTCTCCTTTTGTGAAAACTGCCTCTATTAAAAAAACATTTTGCCTGTATATAGCTCAGACCTTTCTACAGAGGCCCAACAAGAATTTTTGAAAAATTCACATTATTTTCAGAGTTACCACCAATTGACGTTTTTTTCTTAAAATTGCTCCCCTCTGTTGTCGTAAAATATGAATAAACCCGCTTCTGTTATATATTTCAAAAATTCTAGTTGAGCCTCTGTAGAGAGGTCTAAGCTATATACAGGCAATATATTATTAAAATAGAAGCATTTTTCACAAAAGGAGAACATTTTGAAAAAAGATTATTCTAAGTTAATTTTTTGCCAAAATATTGTATTTAAATAATTTTTTTTTTTCAAAATGTCCTTACAACAATTTGATACATGTATTCTAATCTAAGTGACACTAAATATCATGAAAATTATCCATTTATGTACTTTTGCAAAATCAAGGTTCCGAGCGTAGTCGGATACCTTAAGCGTAAATCATTTGAACCCAAAGTAACGAATGAATTATATTTCAAAATCGTGTACCTAGTAATTTTAACCAAATGAAGTTATATTTCAAAGAGTTATTCTCAAGAGTTAGTAACCATATTATATTATAAGTTATATTACCTAGTTATATTTCAAACTTATGTAATGAGTCCTTTCAAACAAATATAACGAATGAGTTACATTTCAAAAATGTGTAGTGAGTCATTTCAACAAAATATAGCGAGTTATATTTCAAGCTTGGGTAATAAACCATTTAAGATAAATTTAAGGAGACATGTTGATTCAAGTATAGTAATTAAATCATTTCAAGTCAATATAGCGCGTGAATCATTTAAAATGTGTATATTGTGTGAGTAATTTTAAACTTGTATACCGAGTCATATCATCCACGTTGATTGTTATTTTAAACATCCATAATAAGTAGATGATGTGTTGGTGAATGAGGAGTTCGAATATATACACTAAAATAATCTTTTCCTGATGAGCGAATCATTTTAAGTAAGTATTTACTTTTGAAGATATATTTAATAGCCAGAAAGGTTGCAAATTCTGCAATTGGTACTCGTTTTTAATAGATAAATATATACGGGAAATAATAATTATAGAACCCATAAAAAACATGCCTGTTTCTCTGCAAAATAAATACCTCATTCGTTAGACTTTTAATTCTCCCTAGGGCACGGCACGTACTTCAAAATATCATGCCCCAGATTATCTCGAACATGGTACTAGTGTCACACCCGAGTAATATACGGGGTAATTGTTTTTGTGCATCTTATTGTCATACCCGAATATATATCGGGAGAAATTTATTTCGGCTTCATCTCTTTGTTAAAACCCGAAACTACATCGGGAAAAGTTAGTTTAGACTAATTTCAATAGATTGTGTTTGATGAGCAGTATCCGTAATGGTTCCATGATCAACCTAAAAAAGTGAAGACGTTTTCAAGCCAATGATTGTTTTTGAGTTCAATCTACTGTTTTTGGATGGTGTAGATCACTGGATCACTGTGATAAGGAAATATCCTTTCATCGAATAATTCGAAATATCAAGAAAACAAATATTACAAAAATATATTTTTACATTTACTATACAAGGTACTCTGGAAATCATTTTTTCTCTATAAAAATGTTTTCGAAAGCGTATATATTACACTTTTATAATTTAGAATCCAAGCTGTAGAAGAGCTTTATTTTTATAAATATAATGTAGCAGCTGGACAAAGAAATCCAGGCAGAGACCACCTACAGTAGATGGCACTGCCCGTCTTAGTGAAAGACATTTTACATCCCATATTCTTCCTACTCCTGCAAAACATGAACCTTCAACGCAGTGCAGTTTGTTGTTCAATAAATAATGCAAATGGAAGAAAAATAAGGAAAGAAACACGATCCCGGTGTAATGATTGTGGAGTTGGTCTCCGCTTGGAAAAGCCTTTCCAGTTGTGCCACATAAAACTGAACTAATAAACTACTAATGCGTTTCATTTTTATTTATTTTTACTATATTTTTTTGAAAATAATGCTCCACTGGAAAGGAGTTTATCGCTGCTACGTTGTGCGGCAGTCATTTTATGTGAATATGCAGTTGCTGCAAAATCAAAAATTTAAAAAGCAAATAATACAAAATATCAATGATTAACTACTAAGTATATTTTGTTTTGTACTAAACATTAGATGTTTGCAATAAAAAATTTGAAAATTTACGTACCGAAATCATCAAAATAATTGAGTTAAAGGGTCAAGACCTTTTAACTCCTAGAATTCTAGTTAATTTTGTATGCATATCCCCGTATTTGTCAAGATAGACGTATAGCAATGAAGAAATATTTCACGTACAATGAAACACGTTTAACGCGAAAACGCTTAAGACAAAATATTGGTTAAAACTAAATAATACAACGGTTATGACAAACTACTATGTATTTTCATGCATTTTTCTCTTAGCACAAAACAAAAACTGCTTAAGGTATCCGACTACGTTCGGAACCGTGATTTTAAAAAAGCGCATAAATGGATAATTGTCATGATATTTAGTGTCACTTAGATTAGAATACATGCATAAAATTGTTTTAAGGACATTTTGACAAAAAAAATTATTTAAATACACTATTTTGGCAAAAAAAAAATAACGGGAATAATCTTGTTTCAAAATTTTCCCCTTTTTTGTAAAAAATGCTTCTATTATAATAATTTTTTTGGCGGGATATAGCTCAGACCTCTCGGGGTAACTAAAATTTTTTTGAAAAATTCACATTTTTTTTCCGGGGAGTTACCACCAATTTAAATAATTATTGGCGTTTCTTTCTTAAAATTGCTCATTTGTTTTGTCGTAAAATATAGATAAAACCACTTCAAAAGGCATATTTTCAAAATTCTAGTTGAGCTTCTGTACGGGTCTGAACTATATACAAAAAAAAAATATCATTATAATAAAGTTTTTTTTCCAAAAAAGGGCTTTTTGGAAAAAAAAAACTGAAAAGTTTTTTTGGGAAAAAAAATTTAAAAAAATTTTTGGTAAAAATTTTTTAAAACCTTTTTTCCATGTATTCTTCTAAAGTAAATAAATATTAAATTATTTTTTTGGCAAAATAAAGGTTTCCCGGCGAAATGGGTTCCCTTAACAAAAACTTTTCCCCTTTCAGGAATGGTGGGAAGTATGGAAAACAAAAAGCCGCTTTGGTTACCCTATAGTTCTGTCGGAAAAGAAAATTCATTGCAGTAGATGAAGATAATGTATGTCAGCCCAAATTATGGCAGAAAAAAGACTTTTTGGGGGGTTTTCCCAAAGCTCAAAAAATATCATTGATACAGATTCTGAGGGTGAAAATGAAATGAATATTGCAGCTTCTGTTGCCACGTCATCCGTATTGAGAAATGTCATTAAAAGTATGTGCAGTTAATTAAACGCACATTCCAATGGTAAAATAAATAACAAAATGGAAAAAAAAATCAAAACAATTTGTTGAAAATTTTTGATGTTTTAAGAAGTAAAAAGCAAAAGAAAATTTTTGGATTTTTTTCCCAAAACCTCAATAAATGGTTTGTTTTTCAAAGAACTTGAAATTTTTTAAATATTATAAAGTTCTCGTAAATGTTTTTGTTTCATTGATATTTATTAAACACATACATATATACAAATCTATGTAAATAAAATAAACTTAAATAAATTTAATTTTGTTGATATATATGGGTTTTTTCAATATCCTTTAACTCGAAATTCTTTTAACACGAAAAAAAATTTCAGTCCCTTCAATTTCGTGTTAAGTGATTTTCATTGTTCTTTGTGCACGAAGCTTGGGGCAAAGGACAAATTGTTTCATAATTACGTCTGATTTGATCCTTTTTCTGAAAATTTTTTAAAAAATAATTTTTCATTAAAAATTCCTAGTTTATAGTTTGATTGAATTAAAAATATAGTATGAACATATATGTTTCATTTGAATTCTTCAAAAATACTAAGAAATAAATTTATTATAAAAAAATAAATTATAAGAATGACGTATATAAATGCTACAAAAACTTTGTATTACCGAATCATTACATCACATTTCGAATTTAAATCTGTAAAAACATGTTTCTTATTAGAAAGAAAAAATAGGGGAAATTTTTTTTTTAAAATTTAAAGGGTTGCTTTTTTTAACCCAAAAAAACCAGTATCAAAATATATATATATATATATATATATAAGTCATTTCTGTACATAGAGTATAATCAAGTATTCTATAAAAACCCCTTATAACTAGGAATACAAGTGCATGCATGCTTTATCTTTTGTTCACACACACATTTGAAAGTATAGCAAATTTCTACCATCACATATACGAAAAAGAAACTATCTAAACTACAAGTCTACACTATAAAAGGAGTACCGGAGATATCTTGAGCCTGTCAATATTTATGGATAACCGGATACTATTTATCGGACTTTCCTCATAGCAGAATCGAAAGTTATTTATATGTATCCGGGAATCGAAATCCGGAATCAGAAAAGGCTTCGGGCGCTACATGAATCCGGCTATCGCAAATCTATCAGACGATTCAGAATCAACCATCTATAATTTTCACGACACTCGAAATCCGCTCCACCCCCCCTCTTATCACCCTGAGGGGTGTTTCCCCTGGGGAAATTCACTTCACTTCATGCTCCTTTCACTCACCACCAGAGGTCGCTTCGGTCGTGCTGTGTCTATATTTATACGTGATTTATCTGTGACAATTTTATACCACAGGATTAACGGCCATTCTCCCGTTAGATGGCGTTGAGTTTGGCACAGAAGAGGAAAAAAAAAAGTCGCCAAGTGATAAATAATAACGCAGGAAAAGTGCTGAGATGGGGGCTTAACTGAAATGAATTTCCCGGTTATTGGATTACACATCACTGGGGAAAAGCCACGGAATGCTAAAAATGGTCGGTTCTTGCATTAGCGCAGGAGGGTTTAGAGATAACTGAACGGCATACATCAGCAGAGTCTGAAATGATTAGTTAGTGCTTTGCGTGTTTTAATTCCGAATGCAGTTAAGCTTTTAGATTTACTGCTTATTAAATTCGGAATAAAACAAAAAGGTTTTTCCGAGCTGAGTTGAGAGATATAACGCTGATTGTTGTTCTTAGCGGGATTTAATGATGCATGGGGAGAAAAACACTGAATTGTGGTTACTTTGCAATCGTTATTTCTCTCGTTTGGAACAAACAAAAAAAGTTTTGGAATACATCCCGATGGAGTTAGGAAAAAAGAAATTTTTTATACATGTAGTTATGTGACTTAAGTTTTTCTGTGTACATACATATTTTATTTCAAATTAAGGAGTTAAACATTGAGCAAATAAACAAATAAAATATTTGAATAAATAGGTTAATACGCTGCAAAGTATTCCGTAAATCCTTTTTGATAACTATTTAAGTCGTATTTTTATCATACATTACTAAATTCCCTAACGTATCGGAAAAAGTTATCCTTGATAGTAAGTATCTTATCTAAAACTCTACAGAAAATACATATTTGATATATATGAGTATAACAGTCAAGTACTTAGGGAATTATTCAGATATAATCCGTTTGTAAATTTTTTGATTTCCTCAGCTATATTTAAAATTTCATCCGCTAATATTTTCGAATTCTTATTTGTAATGCTAAGTTTCTTTTTATCTCTTTTATACTTTTCCATTTGTTTAAAATGCAAGAAATTGAAAGTGTAAAACAAGTAATTTAAAAAAAAAAAATTAGTCAATTCCTACTTAGGTCAACAAAGAAAAATTTATTTTTAATCATTTTTAATAAATAATTAAAGTTAATATAAATATGTATGGACATATGTAAGAAACACAATATTATGTGGCAAAAAAAAAAGCGATTTTCCACTTTCCTTTCTATATATGGTGTTGGACTATCCTTTTTGTGTGTGTGTGTGTGTTTGGTAATATTTATTAAATTAAATTTCTTTTTATTCAAGTAAAATTTATGGAAAAAAGAAATCACATTCCCCAAAAATTAGTCCATCCCGGGTGGGATTCGAACTCATGACCCTTTGAATTAGAAGTCCAACCCCTATTCATTCCCTACAGAAAAACGAGAGATTATCCTTTTTATATGTATGGTGTTGAACAAATTTTTTTTGGATACTATTCTTTAAATTATTTAAATAAAATTTAAAAAAACATTATAGTATTTGAAAAAATTTTAAAAATCAACACCCAAAATTTAAAAAATTTTTTAAATTTAAAATTTTTTGTTTTTAAAAATTTTGAAAGTTAATAATAAAAATATTTTATTGGGTTTTGAAAAAATTTCAGATATATTAAATGGGAGGTGGGAATAAATGTTTAAATTTTGAATAAAAAATGGCCTTTTTTGGGGGCAAAACCGGGGTTTTAAATGGGGCGGGGCCAAGGGGGGACTCCCCCTTTTTAAACCTTTAAGTAACGAAAATTGAGTCCCAAAAAGGGTTTTCCCTTGGGGTTCCCCAGAATTTTTAATTTTCAAACGGCGGGCCACTATCGAAAAATTACCCAGAACCTAACCCCCCAAATTTTTTTCTAAATTTTAATGGAGAAATAGGTCTTTCCCATTCTTTTTTGGTTAAAAATTTAAATTTAAAAATAAAAATAATAGTATATATATATAAGAATTTTTAAAACTTTTACTCTGAATTAATATTCGTAATAAACTCAGGGTTTAAATTAAAAATAAAAAGGAATTAGATATTTAAATAAAATTAATTAAAGTAATTTTTACTGTTATTTACGCTTAAAAAAGCAACGTTTTTTTAGAAATTTTTGCGTCACTTTGATTAAAAAAACCTTAAAGGCCAAAGATAACTTTTTTAAAAAAACATACTTAAAACAATTCAGTAATCAAATTTTTATGTTTGATAAAAAATAAAAACCGAAATTACATTATATAAACAAAAGGGATAAATTACAGCAAATTAAAAATTTTACAACAAAAAAAAAATATGTAACAATATAAATTTTTTTTTCTAAATATCACGTTTAATTATACACATTATAAAGATGGAGAAAAAAAAAATAAATTATTCATCCCCGAAATTTTCCCGGAACTATTAAGCCTAAAGATTTAAATTTTTTGGGCATGTTTTTTTTTGTTAAAAAGATATCTACAAAAATGGATATTTTGAGAGGGAAAAGTCAAATTGGATATGCCCCATTACAGACAAAAATTCCTGTTTTCGAATTTTTGAAATATGCAGGCTACAAGCATACTAAATTGCATACTTTTTTAATGTTATTGTATACATTTAACTTAGTTTCACCAATCATTTATTTACATTTTTTTATTTTAAAATTTTTTATTATAAATATGGACCATCACAAGTAACATAATTTTTTAAAACGATCCATTGAAGAAGGTTCATTTTTTTATACAAAAAAAAATTTTTTAAAATCATTCCCCCATGCATATTTTTTTTTTTTTAAAAAATGATAGTGTTTTCTAGATATATTTAAAAAAGATAATCAGATCATTTTTTTTAAGATAAACTTTTGCCCTAGAGTATTTTTTTTTTTTTTAAACCCAAAACCCTTTAAATTTTTGGGTTTAAAAAAAATGTTTAAATTTAAATTTTCCCTAAATTCATGGTTTTGTACGTTTTGCATGCGCCATCAAAAATTACTTAAATTGGTTTCATGCATTCCCTTAATTCGAGGATAAAAAAAGCTCTTGGAATACTCAATTAGCGTCGATTCGAAAAAAAAATTCCCCAACATAAAACCCATCTCCACTCCACTCGACGACTCTTTTAAAAGAATCGTCAGCCTAAATGGTGCTGAATCACGTGAAAGTCACGTGACTATTGGTCGGCGGTGGGAAAAACGGGGGAAAAACGCCCCCTCTAAATTTAAATGCAGTATTTTTAACCCAATTATAGAGCTTCAGCGAAAGGGTTTTTAAACATTTCTAGTTGGGGAAATTTTGGAATACAGTTAAAAAAATTATTCTTTTCTCCAGAGAAAAATGATAAAAAAAAGGATAGACTTAGTCACGCCATTTTGGAAAAAATTGCTCTTTTGCCTGTCAAAACCGTTCTGATTAAAAAAAATGTGATAGGTCACGATATACTGTTAACATGACGGAATGTCATTATATTGGTTTTATGAGAGTTCACGTAAAAATTTAAAAATCTTCAGAAGTATTTGAATGGTTTTTACATTGTACCGGAAAAAAATAATTTGTAGAAATTTTTTGAAAAAAATATATACTTAATTACCCCAAAAATTGTAACGTTCATTTATAAAATCTTTTTTTAAATTTTCTTTGAATTAAAAAAAAATGTTTTTAAAAAATTTAGTTATTTTTTTAAAGTATTTATATTTTGGGTTTGGGATTAAAATAACTCGGCTAATAATTTTAAAGCTTTATAATTTGCATTAAAATATAAAAATTTTTTTGAGTTAAACTTTTACATTTAAAAAAATGTTTTTTTAGTGGTAGACAGGGAACCCTATACAAAAAAATCAAAAAAAAAATACTAGAAAACATAAATACTTACATATAACAAACAATTTTGTCGACATACTACAAAAACTTTTTTTTTTTTTTGGGGGAAAAAGGGGCCGCATAAAAAAATCTTTTTTCCAAAATATTTCCATTATTTAAGAACTTTATGAGAAAATACTTCCAAACAAAGCAAATAATTAAATTCTACATGGAAACATTTTAAAAACATTGAACTCGTATTGTAACGGGTCTGTCCGCGAGCCTTCACTAATCCTCTTGGGGTAAATTGCTTTCTTTTAAATGCTGTTCTATAAAAAAAAATTTTTCCCAAAAAAAAAGGACCCGGGGTTTTTGTTAATGAAGGGGTTATATTTAAGCATTAAATTTTGGGGTTTTCCCGAAATAAGTAAAAAGAAGCTGAGAGTTACTCGACGATTAATTGCTGAATAACACAAGATTGTTAATTGATGATTTAGTCAATAAAGTTAGAATTCAATAAAATGACCGGAGGTAGAACAACTGAAAAACGGAAAAAAGGGTGATTTTAACCCTGGTCCAAAAACATTCAAGAGTGATTTATAATTAAGTATTAAGTATAGTTTCTGCCGTGTAATTGCTCCCATACTTAGGGTTTCATTACCCAACCTGGGTTGTTAAATTAAATTAAAAAACAATAAATTAAATTTTATTGACTCTATTGCTGATCTTTCTTCTTTAAACCCCAAACACCGATAAATAAAAGGGGAGTTGGTTAACCTTTTGGAGACGGCGGTTTTCAGTTGAAAATTTTCCCGGGGCGGCACTTTTTCCCCCCACTTCCCCTTTTTTTTGGGGGGTTGGCACCGGGGACAATAAAGCAAGATAGCTGTTAGTCTCCTGCTGTGCAATGGGGATGTCCGCGCCCGAAAATCCCTAAAAAAAGACGATTTTTCCCTTTATTAGGAAACATGTTTTCTTTGGGGCCCTAGGAATTTTAATGATTTCGGGTTAAAATTCTAAAAAAAATTTTTTATTTATTTTTTTTTAAAAAGAAAGATTCATTTCAATTTCCTGCCCTTCCCCCGAAATTTTATCTTCAATTTTTTTTTAAAATTTGGGGGTGGCATAAAAAATTTTTTATTATATAAAAACAGTGCTGATAAAAAAAAAAGCATATATAAAAAAAGCGCTTATTTCATTTTAATCCCAAAAATACGAAAATATCCCAAAAAAAAACTTATTTATATTTTTTATTTTTCACTTCCATTAAAATATGTAAATTATTATAAAAATTTATTTTTTATTCTATTAAATGTAGGAATTTTTTACACAAACCAAAAGCAGGTGTCAAAAATAATCAAATTATAAGTAAAAATAAATAACTAATTTTTAAAATTTAAATTTTAATTATGAAAACAATATTATAAAAGAAAAAATAAAATGCTGAGCTTTATGTCAAAATGTAAAATTTAGTATTTTGAAGCTCTATCTTCTTTTAAATTGAAAATATCACTTTTGCGATAAAATGCCAAAAGGGTTCAAAAAAAGAAAAAAAATTACCTTTGGGAAAATGTGTTTTTTTTTAAAAGGGTTTTTGTACGTATTTTCAAAATATGTATTCCAATGAAAATCGTCAAAAATCAACTATTCCTTTTTTTGGGAAAATGCACTGTTAATGATTTTTTTAATTGTTTTCTCTGTTAAAAATACATTTGCAGAAATATATATCATCATACTCTTAATCTATTCTGTTTTGATACATTAAAACTCATTTAAAACTTAAAAAATACTTAGAAATAATTCTAAATTTTAAATTTTCAAGCATTTTTTTAAAAATTAAAATGATATTTTTTCCCTTTTATCTTTTTATATATACTTTAAAATTTTGGTAAAACATTTACTGCGACAAATAAATGAGAAAGAACGGAAGGTAGGTGTTTCACATTATACTATAAAATTTTGAATATCCTAAAAAACTATAAACGTTGGTGCATAAAATAGTGCCACATTGTAGTCGTTTTTATATTTTTTTAAAAATCCTAAGGTTTCCCGCGATAAAGCATTTAAAAAAAAAATCCTTTTTGTGGTGTGGAAGTGGAAGTGTGGGCTCTGGCTCGGCTATCGTTCTCATTACTTGATCGTCATTTTTAAAATTTCGGGTCCGTCTTATTACTTTTTTCCCAAAAGGAACTTGAAATAAAATATCAATAATTTATCCTTTACCCGTGGGTTCCCAAAAAAAAATTTTTTAAAAAACATGAAATTTAAAATTTCATTTTTTTTAACAGTAATAAATTTTTTCCATTAGTAAAAAAATGCTTTTTAAAAATACTTGGTAGTAAAACGCAAACAATAAGCTGGGGATCAAAAGATAAAAAAAATTTTGACTACAAAACCTTTTTTTAAATTTTCCGAGGGCTTCGTATCTCGGGAAACTCGTTTTTAAAAAAGGTTGTATTATTCTTATTTGTATTGAATTGGTTTTTTTTTTTTTTGCAGTAATGACAGCATATTGGGGTTTTTTTTAATTTTTTTCACCTTTTTTGGGCAAAAAATTATATTCTTACCCTTTTATTTAAACCTTACTTTTTTTTTTAAAATTTCAAAAGAATTGCATGGGGTTTAAAATCTAAAAAATCCCTGCTCCGGGTTTTTTTGGGTGATTTTTTTGCATAAAAATAGAAAAAATATATTTCCCAAAAGCCAACTCCCTTCGATCAACATTCCAAAAAAATTACAAAAAACCCCTTCTCAACGCACAAATTAATCAGGTTTAGAAAATGTGACAACAATTTTTTTTTACTTTCTTTGACTTTTTTCAAAACGAAGGCCTTTTGTTTTTAAAAAATCACTCCCCCACTTCGTTTTTGGGCGGTGCCCCAAGATGACTGGGTCCTTTTTACCTTTCTCCTAAAAAACAACACAATAAAAGGTTCTCCGGGGCGGTTTTTTAAATTTTTCTGAAACATTCCCCAAAAATAAAAAAAGACTTTTTGGGGGGCTTGGTCGGCATAGTTTCTATTTATTATGGACAATTTTAACAGAAAAAAAATACCCTTCCAAAGATTTTTTTACGGCAATAAGAGGGGAAAATAGTTTTTTCCGGGTACCAAAAACCTTTGGAAATTTTAAAAAAGGCGGGTTTTCATTTTTCGTTTTCCCTTTTTTTCCCAAAAGGCATATAATAATCAATAATGACCAAAAACTGGGAAAAATCAACAAAAAAATCAATGGGGAAATTCTTTTGTCGATATAAAAGGGTTTTAAAATTGCTCATTTACAAAAAACCATCGATTTTTGTAAATTTCCAAAAGGGTTTTAAATTTTGGGTTAGGCGCATCCGGAAAAACTCCGTTCTTTTCCTTTTTGTACATAAAATGGGGACTCACGAATAATTTGGCGAAAAAAAAAAAGAGAACGCGCGAACATATTTCTTACTTCAATATAACTATCCCGTTAGACTAAGTTCTGATTATATTTATTTTTTAAATAGATTTTAGGGCATTTTTTCAAAATTTTTTTCCCTAATTATTATTATAAAAAAAAATTATTATTTTAAAAAAAATTCTTAACTCTTAAAAACCAGAAAATTCCCAAAATTGTAGAACTTTCGAAGAAAAAACCAAAAAATAAACAAAAGCAAAAAAATTTTTTTTTTTTGTTTTTTTTTAAAAGGAAAAAATCAGGGCATTTTCTTATGCTGAAGAACTCATTCGTTTCTACTAATTTGAAAGAAAAAAAATCCGGGATTAAAAGTGTTTGTTTTTTTTTTTGAAGGGGCTCCAAAAATTTTTTTTACATCAATTGTCGTAATAAAAAAAGTTCCCAAGTTAGTTTTTTTGCATTTTATAAATAAATTCGGGTTTTTAAATCTGATAGTTTTTAAAAAACCCCCAACAAATATTTCTGTAATTTTTTTTTTTGCAAATATATTTTTTTTTCCGTTTTTTTTTTATTTTTTTCATGACTAAAAAAATTTTTTTTTTTTGGGGTTTTATACAAAATTTTTTAAATTTTTTTTTTTTAAATAAGCATAACGTAAGATAGCAGTAAAATATTTTTTTGTACAACAATACATTTTTGTAATTAGAAAAAAATTTTTATCAAAAAATAAATGCTTAAAATTCTCACAAATATAATTTTAAAAACAGGGTTTTCTTATAAAAAAGTAGAACTGAAGTATTTTTAAAAACTGACAAAAGATGCATAGCTAACGTGTTTTTAAAAAAAGCATGCATTATTTAAAAAACGTAATTAAAAAACGGAAAATAAAATTTTTTTTGTAAATATTTAAATAATACTAAAATATATTTATTTGGGAAAAAAAAAGAGGAACAAAAAAATTGGAAATTAAAATTTATTTAAGTAATTAAATATTGTTTAACTTCAGCAATTTAAACCAATAATTTCATATTTTTTAAAAGCAAAAAAAATTTTTCCCAGGTTAGAAATTTTTTTTTCTAAAAATTGGGTTAAATTTATTCATTACAAAAGGGGAAAAAAAAGTTATTTATTATAAGCAAAAATTTTTTTAAAAAAGGGTTAAAATTTGTGTAAGGATTTTTAGAAATTTTTTTAGGTACGAATGCTTTCGAATGTAAGCAAATCAAAATAATAAACATTTTTTTAATTGAAGCAAAAAGGGAAAAGTTTTTAGAAATATGTAATATAATAAAAACGATTTTAATTTTGCGTATTTTTTGAAAACAATTATTAAAAATTTTTTTCTATTAATATAATGAAATAGAATTTAGGAAAGAATAAGTAAAAAGATTGAAACAAAAACCCCCTTTCAAAAAAAAATGTGTAAAGATTAAAATCTGCTAGTGAGGAACCCGGCATAAGAGGGAAAAAAAAGGGAATTCTAGGTAAGTGGGAAAAAGAAATTTTTCCCCCGGCCCCCCTGAATACAAAGAGACCGGTCAAAATGATTGACGTTTCGGATTCCCAAAATTTACACCACGGTTACCCAAACGCTGTTAAAGGGGAAAGAAGGAAGCTTGGTCGCTACTCCGACCAGCGCCTCCTTTAAAGAGCTGTTCTTTTGGTGGGACTATCGACCAGCCGTCCTCTAAAAGGTTAATCCCAGTATATATGGAGAAATTCCCCCCACACACACAACCTGAAAATGCAAAATTTACTGCTACTCATCATAATCCCAAAACACGCATCTTCTTGTGATGAATTGGTTTTAAAATCCTTTTTCACTTGAGGGGGTACGATTTCAATTGAAAATTTTTTTTTGGCACCATAAAAAATAAAGGGTACGTTTTTGTGGCTTTGGTTTTGGGGGTTGCTTGTGAACGTCATGATAAACATATATGCATGATCGAAGTTCATTTTGGAATTTCAAACTCCTTTCGGAATTGGTATCTATTTTAAGAAAATGTTTTTCCGTTTGTTGGAAAGCTGAATCCCAGCATATATTGTATCCGCTCTCAAAGAATCCGGTTCCTTATGTCCGCCTTCATCATCTGTAATATATCCGTCTTCATAATCATATCTGTCTGCTATTGCGTTGTGAGAAAGCTATGGAACGTGCATTGTCGAAAGAATGTTTATAAACAATGAACAGAACGTCTTGAAGTGTATATATGTACATTAATAGAAAAGATTACAGTTGCTCCAAAACTGTTGAAATTCATACATCGCAAAAAAAAAGACCGCACAAAAAAATTGCATAAAGAAGGACCGCACAAAAACAGGTACTATTGTATGTTAGGGAAGACTAGTTCGGAACCCGATTTTAAAGGGCATAAATGTATAATTTCATGATATTTTGTCGCTTAGATTAAATACATGTATAAAATTCTTTTAAGGACATTATGACAAAATTATTTAAATAATATTTTGGCAAAATTTAAATTAATTTCTTTTTTCCAATGTTCTCCTTTTAAAAGATTATTGTATTAATATTTTGCCGTATATAGCCCCGACTTATCTGTACAGAGGCTCAACAATGATTTTTGAAAATTCAAATTATTTTCAGAGTTACAAACCATTTGAAATAATTATCGGCTATTTTTTTAAATTCCTCCCCCTTTGGTTTTCGTAAAACATGGATAAACCGACTTCCAAGTTATGCATTTCAAAATTTAGTTGAACCTCTGTACGATCTGAGCTGAATACGGCAAAATATTAATACAATAGAAGCATTTTACAAAAGAGAACATTTGGAAAAAGGTTATTCTAAATTAATTTTTTGCCAAAATAGTTATTTAAATAATTTTTGTCATAACGTTTTTAAAAACAATGTTATACGTTATTTTTAATCTATGTCCTAAATATCATAAATATTATCCATTTACTCGCTTTAAAATCACGGTTCGAACCTAGTCATACCTTATAAATTACATGTTGAAAAATTTAGAATTTTATTTTTAAAGAAAGACACATACATAATTTAATTAGTTAAAAATATTTTCTAGAATTCAGTTTATTAAAAATATTTGATAGAGATAAAGTATTTACTAAACTATTATTCTTAAATAAGCGATTCTCAATGTGTAAAGCGCACCCCAATAAAAGGGCTTGATAAACCTACGTGGGAGGCGTGGGATTCAAATGTCGAAAATAAAAGATTATTTAAAAATTATTAATTTACTAAAAGGAACCAATATATATATATATATATAATATATATATATATATATATATATATATATATATACTAAATTAAAGGAAAACATTTAATATTTACTGAAGATGCATTGTAGCAAACGTCTAGGTACGTAATTATTGCATTCAATACCGCACGATGAAAATTATAATTGAAAATTGGGATGCAATTGTTGAAAGTTTGAGAATCATTGTGTTAAATCAATATTAAAAGTTGAAAATAACAGATTCATTTAAATATTTTCTATAGAAATAATATTAATTTTTCTTTTCTTACATTATAAATTGTTCTTACAAAGAATTAATTAACTAACAAAAAAAAATTCTGCAAATGCTTTTTTTGTAAATAATCTGAATACAGTAAAATATAATTCAAGACAGAACTTTTTTGGTTAGAAAATTAACTAAGATATTGCATGTGGAAAAAGCATCGAATTTGATAACCATCCAACACATGGGATATGCATTTTTGTTATCAGTATTATGTGTAGAAATACAAGAAACATTTTATATATATATTTTTTTAAATTTCAATAGAATATATACTATATAATAAATGTACAGTGTTTAAATATACACATAGAAATCTATATTTAAAATCAGTATAGAAAATTAATTTCAACTTCATTTACAGATATGAATCATTGGAACAGTCTCGGTTCTTTAGAATCTCAGATTATTTATATGAATATAAAATGCTTTTCTCTACGAATATGTTTATTGGGTGTTTTAATTTACTACTTTGTAAAATCCATACATTAGTTTAAAGTAAAATTAGCCATAATCAGAAGTTTTTAAAGGAATTTTTATTATTTTTTTTATTTAATATATTCTAAATTTTGAGAGCCAAACAGTTCATATAAAATAATAAAAACAACTAAGAGAGCTACATAAATTTTTGTTTGATTTTACACAATTACTTTCAGAAAATTTCACCTTCCAGGCATAATAATGTTAAATAATAGGACTCGAAATCGGAGCTTAATTCAAATAGAAAATTACATTAGCGTTAATATAACTTTCTGATTTTGCTGTCCTAACAAATATGTACGAAATTATAGTACTCCTTTTACTTTAGTTGATCAATTTTTTCTAGTGGAAAATGCACATTCTATTTTTTTCTGTTAAAACATAAGGCTAAATTAATTCTCCCTTTATGCCTTCAAGGGAAAAAGTACTCGCTTTTAGGATGTTTTCAGATTTTAAGAAGCTTAGTATTATTAACAGATGTTTGAATTAAAGCGTTGCGAATTTTCATGATTTTTTTAAACTTCAGTTTAAAAATGTGTTTCGAGATTAGTTCGAACCCCTTTTGCTTTTTGCAAAGGCAAGTAAAAGCTAGAAAACTTTTTAGAATGTATAAAAAACCATCAAATACAGGGGAAACCTGGGATTTTTCACGCCTGAAATTAAATTTTAAAAACAGCGCTATAAGAATTGTTGAAATTATTTTTTTATCTCGGCCTAATTTCCTTTATCTTTTATCTGCCAAAAAAATTTTATTTTTGATATTGTCATTTTAATGTCAAAAAAAAAACCCAGAAGTTTTTGTAAAAGGCGAAATTGCGAAAATTTTAATTTTTAAATGTTAAAAAATGTAGAATTCACAAAAAAAATAATAAGCTAAATGAGCCCGGGGATTAAAAAAAAAAGTAAAACCCTCGAATTTAATTTAAAAAAAGGTATCTTTAAATTTTAAAAAAGAAAATAAACCCAAAAAACCAAAACCTTGGAAAACATTTTCTTTCGGGCATAAAAAAAAAAGGTTTTATAAGTGTTTTGGTAAAAAAATTTTTTTCCGCATAAGGACCGTTAAAAAAATTTTTTCGAAAACAGTTAAATTTTAAATGAAGAAGAGGGGCCAAGAAAATTTTTCAAGACCCCGCCCTGTACCTTCCTTTCCCTACTCCCTTCCTTTAAAAAAACCCCTCTTTACGTCAAAAGAGGGAAATTTAATTTTTTCCTTCCGTTTTTAGGGGCCACCAAATTTGGTCACCAACATGGTTACCAATTTGGGCCCAATATTTCACCGTTTTCATTCAAACTTTTTATGTGAAAGGGGACGGCGTTGATTGTGAATATTACTTTTTTTATCATAAAATAAAGGCACTGTATTAAACATCCAGATATAAATTTTTTTCCCCTTTTTTTAAGCTGTCCAATGGTGGTTGGTCCGTGGGGGGGACGACCAGGAGTTAACCTTTTCCCTACAAGTGTTAGTAAAATATAGCTTTTGCTAAACACTCAAAAAATAAATTTTAAAATTTTTTGGTAATTTTTGATAAAGATAATTTTTGGGTTAATGTTATCAACAAAAATTATTTTCCCCTTATACAACATAATTAAATAAAACAAATTTCAAATAACGCTTTTTTTTTTCAATTCCTACTATTAGCTCGCACTGTTATATATTTTTTTTTATTTATATATTTATTTATTTATTTTGGGGTTTTTTAACGTTAATAAAACATTTTTTATAGCCCCGGAAATTTTGGGGTGAAATTTTTTACAATTTTTATGAAATCCCCAAAATTTAATTTAATTTAAAAAAATAATTTTTTAAAACCCCAAATTTTAAAGAATTCCATACAAAGGCCAGGTTTCATTTAACCCCCCCTTTTTGGCATTAAAAGTAAACCCCTTTTTTTCCAAATTTGTTTAAAAGGGACGGGAAAAAAAAAAGGACAATGATATTTTTAATGTTTAAAAAAAACCAAGACCACTTAATGTTGTATTTTTATCCTAGTATAAAATTTTTATTTTTTAAATTTTAAAACCTTTTAAAAAAAAGTAGCTAAAATAAAATTTTCGTTTTTGGGATCTAAGAAAAAAATTTTAATTTAAAAATTTTTTTTTATATAAATTTGTTTTAGATCAATGCCTAAAAAAACCCTTTTCCTTTTTATTTTTAAATTACAAAATTAAAAAGATAATTAAAACCATCTGAAAAAAAATCATCGATAATAAGGGTATCTCACATCCAAAAAATGCAAAAAAATGGTAGAGACATTTTCAAAAATAGTGGTTATTTTCTTAAAACCCAAAAATTCCCAAATTTGTTATAAATTTTCCATAATGATATACATATGCTGGTCTGATTATTACAAAAAAGCCCCTTTTTTCCCACCCCCCGAGTTAATTTAACCTGCCCTGGCGAAACACAAATTACATAATTTCCCCCGGGATACACGCAAGGGACAAAACAAAAAAGCTGGAAATTTTGATGTTGCTACACAACACATCTTGAATTTTTTCCCTAATCGATCCCTTCATATCTTTTTACTGTTTATTACTTAAATTCCCTTTTTCCCCCCCTTTTACAGATTTTTAGTTTTCCTCCAACCAAAATTTCTTCCAAAAAAGAAATTGATCGAAAAAAAAACAAAGAAATTAGAGAAGAAGAGGTAAATAAAAACTTCCCCCCTCCCCCTTTAGGCCCAACCCCCCCCGTCCACTCCCCCAAAAATTTTTCACTCAGCGAATAGAGTTTTTTGGGAAAAAAAGGACTTACCCTTTTGCAACAATTAACCTTTATTTATAGGGGTGGGGGGGACAGCCTACTCCCCCCCAGTCTACCTTTCCTAAAAGAGGAGATAGATGACCATTGGGTCGTTTGGGCCACCCCCTTTTGAACGAAAAGTGACTCCCCCAAATTTCCCCTTTTCGTGATGTTCCCGGGAACGATGGGGAAATGATTGGGTGTGGGGGATTCCCTTTTCCCTCCCTCCCCCTTTCCCCTCCTTGGGGCCTATGAGATAGGAAGTGGATAAGAGATTTAGAAGGAAAAAAAAGAGATAGTTTTTGGGGAATTTAAAATGGGAAAAATTTATGTTATCCGATACACACACATATTTTTACATTTAATCGAAATCAAAAGAAATGTCAAAGCTTATTTTGGAAAATTTTTTATGTACATAATAACAGGAAAAAGTTTTCATAGGCTAAATAAAAAAAAAAAAAATTTAATGATTTTCTTGGGTAGTATACTGTTTATCACACGTGTGTATAAAAAAACGTTTTAAATTTGTGTTATTGATTTAGGATAAATTTAAAAAATAAAAATTAAAAAAAGTAAATTTTTAACCAATTGACCTAGGTGTTATTTATGCGTATTATATACATAAAATTATCTAAATTGAAATCAGATTAAAAAGATTTTCCAAACAGTTTTTAGGCCGCCATTTTTCTCCCTGTGGCTCTACACTGCTTGACAATTGCTAAGAAACAGTTACGTTTTTCCGAATAATTAAGAATGGACAATTTATTAAAAAAAATGAAAAAAAGTGCATTTTTAGTAGTGTCGATGTGCATTTATTATAGTACAAAATGGTACAGAATCCACATAAAAAAATTAAAAACTTAAAAAAAAAAAAAAATTTAAAAAAAATATGTTTTTTGGGGATTTCCCCAAAAAGACACAAAAAAAAAATTTATTTTAGGTCAGAATAATGCAGGCATGAGTGCCTTAGCAAGATGTGTATTGATCACGGACACGAATGCACATTTTGCATCTGTTTTTATGCTTTTACTAAACTATCGGGGATTTTGGGGGGTTTGTCCTGCTCTTCTGTCAAGGGAGTTTTTGGCTTTTGCACTGACGGGGAGGTAGGGTTTCCCGGGAAAATGCTCCCAAAACACCCCTGTCATGTTAAAAGGATTTAGGTCAAATTGCAGGCTATTCCATACGGAGAATATTTTCACTTTGCATTGTGTCCGATATCTCAATGCTTCTGTGTGGCCGTGTATTATAGTCCATAAACCCAAAATTCTAGACCTACAGCAGCCCTAAATATATGAACATGATCTGAAACTTTGCAACACCGTTGCGATGTAACACTTCCACGCTCAAAGATGTGAAGTGGTGTGCTGCCATTGCGCATGATGCCTGCCCACACCATCACGCCTGGGCCATACCGATCAAATTCAAGAACAATCTTTTGCGCATAACGTGTTCCACGCTCTCTCCACAGTAATTGGTGCCCAGAATCATTTGTCACACTGAAACGAGATTCCTCGAACACCACTGTAGACCAGTTATGGTGATCCCCCATTCAACATGTTCCTTACACCAGGGCAATCTCTCTCAACGATGGTGCGTTGCAAGGGGTGCAAGAAATCGGACAGTGCATAAAAACCAACTTGATTTGAACGTCGTGAGATGGTTTTTGGTGAAATATGATGACAGGTAGAGGTTGCAAGGTTTGTGGCTATTTGGCCAGGAGTAAAATTTCTGTTCCTTTTGCCACGGGGACCCTTTTGCGATCCCCCAAAGGTGTGGTGTACCCACCGCCATGTTTAAACATTTCCAAAATTAATGGCCTTTTTTAATACCATATTTGGGAAACCCGGGGTTTTTTCAAAGCGTATAAATGCATAATATCATGATATTTAGTGTCAGATTTAAAATGTATATTAAATTGTTTTAAGAATAGTATTACAATAACAAATTATTTAAGTGCAATATTTTGACTTTCCTAGAATGACCAAAATATTTTTTTTTGAAAAATGCTTCTATTATAAAATATTTTGCCTTTTTCCGCCAGACCTCTGTACAGAGGCTCAACTAAATTTTTTAAAATATATAACAGAAGTGGTTTATCCATGTCTTACGACAACAGAGGGAAAAATTTTTTAAAAAAAAACTCCGATCAATTGGTGTTAACCTGAAAAAAATGTGAATTTTTCAAAAAATAGGTTGAGCCTCTATACAGAGGTCAGTTTTATACAGGCAAAATTTTAAATAATTCGGCTTTTTAAAAAGGAAAAATTTTTTGAAAAGGTTATTCTAATTTAAATTTTTTCCCAGAATACTCTATTTAAAAAATTTTTTTTCCCATAATTCCTTAAAACAATTTTATACATGTATTCTAATCAAGTGACACCATATCATGAAAATTATCCATTTAGGGCCTTTTTTAAAATCACTTTCCCAACTAGTGGGAACCCTTTAATCCGAAACCCGATACACCCACTGGGTACAGTGGTGACACTTTGACTGCTTTTCATCATCCAACTGATCATCCACAATTGTAATCACCAAATAATGTGTTTTAAATTTTTTATAATTTCCAAGAACCAAGCAGAATTTCAGAGGGAAAATCTTTTATATTATCCAATATTTTACAAACATCAAACAGGATGGGAATTTTTTAATAATCATGAGCGTATGTGTCGGGGAAATGTTGAATTAGGTATTTCACAAATCCCCACAAAAAGAACTCACACAAAATGTTAAAATAAAGTCTCTTTTTTTCCAGTTGTAAGAAAATGATTTTATCAAATTCCGTGTTTCGTGAAATGAGAAATGAACTAGTCAGGATTTGTTTGATAAAAAGTTTTCCGGGGGGTAGGAGACCCTGGGGGGCGAGTCTTTGTAATTCCTGACCCTACGGTGTAATATCGATCCCTTAAATATCAACCCCATATTTTAAAAAAAAAAAGCACCCTAGGATTGATAGGGGTTGATTCCCAGCCTAATTTTCAAAATTTGTTAATTAGTTTCGAATACATAATTTGTATTTCATTAAATATTGTTGTATTACTTACTTCTATGTTCAGTAATGCACCATATTTGTTAAATATCTCTTGACAATATTATTTCATCATTTCGCTGAAAAAACCCCTCGAGATTTGTTCAAATCCCTTACTTTTATCAGGGAAATGGCCTTTAAGAGACGTTATTTTAACATCTACCGTCAAGTGATTATCTCCCTTGGGGGTTTTTGGGGTTCCTAAATTTTTTTTACCGCACATTTAAAATTTTTTTTCAGATAAGAACGAGTCCTGGTCCCTTTCCCCCGCCTTCTGAACTTGAATTTAATTTTATTGGTCTGCTGTCTGAGACGCAATCCTACTATGATATTGAAAAATAATAAAAAATTTGCTACCTGCTATTTACGAGTTTATTGGCATGTTGTGGTGCAACATAATGATATTTGTATCATCGTCAGACATTTATTATTGTCTTTTGCAATCTGGGTCTATGTAATTTATTCATTTTGAAAGTAATAATACTGAATGCAGCTGTGATGGGCAGAAATGTTTGGACTCAGAGTATAAAAAAAACTAGAGATATTTCATTAAACAATAAAAAAAGTCATTTGTTCAGTTATAAGTAAGAATTCTACTAAATATCCTTTCAGTTTAAGCACTTTTTTAAAATTAAATCGTCAAATTAAGCGTTTTTGAAATAAGTGTACATTCAGACATTTTACGTTAGGAATGAAGGAGAGTTCGTACTATAAAGCAGTAAAACAACTATTGGCAACGAATCCTCGTAAACTTGAACCATAACCAAGTGACTAGGATGACACTAGAGCTGGCACCTCCTTCTTCTAACCCACACCTCACCAACGGGTGTACACTTGAGACTTGAAGGATTTAACGTGTAGCAGCCTCTTCCACACAGCGGGTTTTCAGCGGCGCTAGGCTCGAACCCATGATACGCCAGTCACAATTCAGTTATTTTGATCAATAGGCTACTGCGACACTTCTTTGTCTTATGAATAACTAAAATTCTCAATAAATACAGGGTAAGTCAAAAAGAATATAGCCATTACAAATTGCTATAAGTATTTAATGGAAAATAATTTATCGATAAGATTTCCACAGAAAGTAGACAGAACTTGTTTTGTATCGGGCCAGATGCTTGTGATTTCCTTGGTCACACGGACAACATCTAGGCAGTACTGATTTCGAGGCATACATTCTGAAGCCTTTGTGCAGTCACCGACGCAAGCGCATTACAAATGTGTAATTTCATACATAACCCCATAAGCACATATATAACCCTATAAATAACGGCGGTATGTGCTTCTTATACCCAAAACAATCGAAGAACTGAAAGTATGCATTTCGCAATGCTCTTCTTTCTGTGACTGGACAAAAGCTTCAGAATGTATGCCTCGAAATCGAGTATTACCTAGATGTTGTCCCTGTGACCAAGGAAAGTCACGTAGAACATCTCTATGACGTATGTATACAAAATTTTGAAGTTCTGTCTATAATCTGTGGAAATCTTATCGATAAATTCTTTTCCGTTAAATAGTTATAGCCATTTGTGTTGTTGTTGTTGCTCATACACCTGCCTGACATAGTCAGATCGAGGCCCACGAAATTCATCGTGGCAATGTGCTAGATGTACGCCTGTCGTTGGCTTTTAGCCTTGAGCACCATACAGGTGACAGTACGATTTAGCTCGGAGAAATTCCCGAAGGAACGATAGATGGCGACACCACCTATCTCCACCTCCACAATTTAGGCATGGAACTGAAGTGGAGGGAAATGTTCTCCAGTTCCCTGCACTTGTGATTCAGCCCACAAGACTTTCGGACCCAATGATTTAACGAGCACGTGTGCCACGTGTACTCGGAGGGTATTTGGCGGTACGAGGATCGAACCCAGACCTTCCGGTCCGGAGTCTGGTGCTCTAACCACTAGGCTACTGTAATCCCTATATTCATTTTGACTACCCTGTGTAACAGAGCAGTTTGAAGGAGCACTTTAACTTGATAGTCTATTTTTCAATTTTTGCTTTTATGCAAATTTTCTACAATTTTTTTTTACATATTTGATGTTTTGTTTAATTTTTGTACTTTAAAAAAAATCAAGTTTTTAAATGCATTTTTTTGTTTCTCCTTCATATATATGTGGGAGAGATGATTGAGCCGATTTGTGTAAGAAATAAGCTTTGCTGTGTTTTTCATTTAACAATGCTAAATGATAATTGCGAGATTTTTTTAGTCAGATTATTCACGTTATATTTCTTTATTTGTTTAATCATACCTGATTCAAAACTATTATTGTGGGATATTTTCTTTTTCTGATTTTCGAAATTAAATGTTAGCTTGTTACTTCTTAGAGAAAAAATTTAGTTTTACAAATATGACACGAAGAGAAATTTTAATATCTTTCTTTTCCATCTACTAATTAATTGTAAAGGAAACAAATGCTTTTTTTCCCATTTAAGTTAAAATAATCATTAATAATTTTTTTCCCTTTTTTTAAATATTTACTAAAAGACCGAATGAAAAACTGACTTAAGGTAATTGTTAATTTTTTTTTATTTATTCCGTCTGTGTTTGACGAAGATTATTCTTTGATGTGATGACAAAAAAGTTTTCCTTCAAATATTTACTTGTACCTTTGTGTATAAACAGTGATTAGTGTTATGCATTTTAATCAAATTTTATTTGTATCTAACAATTCAAAAAAAGGAGAGGAAAATTGGTAAAATGAAACCTAAATAATTAATGTACCTTAAAAAGTACCTTTTCTGATATTAACGATTTTTAAACTCTCAGAAAAAACTTGATTTTGCACTATTTTTATTTGCTGCAGAGCTTAACTCACATTTTTTTTTTCTACGTAAGCAAATCTTTTTCACGTCTCCGGAGTCTTATAAATAATAAGTAACACTCACAAAAAGAGAATTACTTTACATTTAATTGATAAACATCAGTAGTTTTTTATGAGTACATATGAAAAATGAATATTTTGAAACTACTATAATTGAAAGATTACTTTTAATATTGATTCAAAAGCATACAAATACGAAATGTGAACAAATTATTTTTTTATTCAGTTTTATTTATCAATAGTAATATTTATCAGTAATATTTTACATTTATGATCAAAACATTTTCTTAATGTAAATGATGTAATTTTTGTTGCTTTATTCACAGAATTTATAATGAAACAACTCGTTACAAATTTTAGAGGATTTAATGATAAGCAAAAAGTTATTGAAGTTATTTTTTTAAAGAACTGTTTTTTTAGTACACAAATATGTTAGATCAAACTTTTCAGAGGAAACCATAGTGAAGTTTTAATGATTTAAAGGCAATAATAATAATAAAAAATATTTAGAATTTTAAATTTTTTCTCATAGCACAAAAGGAAAAAAAAAATTATCAACGATGAACCAGACAGGTAAATTTAAGAAACTGAATAAAAATAATATAAAAATAACTTTTTTTAAAAATAAGATCAAAATAACTCAAGAAAAAACCAGACAGACAAAATCATTAAGAATATCAAAACAAATAAAAATGATGAACATGTATTTTTTATAGACAAAAACGGTTCAATTCTATATTTGAACGGAAAATAGTAATTAATTATTGTAAATTCAAATTAAATTACCACATCTCTTATTTTTTAATCAACTGAATTTTAATTAAGATGAAGCATTACATTTCGTAACATTGTAAATCATCATCAAAACTCGATTATTCGTTTGATGAAAAACTTTAAACAAGTAACAAATTAACTTTATTTTCATTGATTTTTTATTAGTTTATTTCTGTAATTAATATAAAAGATAGTATGTTTTAGTGGATGAATTCTAAAAAATATTTAGTCCATATAAATCGAAATTAAAAGTTATTTTTATGTTATCGCGTTGAAAAGAATTTGGTTATTCTAAGAATTTAACATCACTTTTTAAATGCTTCTAACCTGTTACAATATTATATTTTAATAAAAAAATATTTAAAATTTTATTTTTAAGAAATATTTAAATACTATTGTTGATACATTTTAATTAAAATGAAAATATATTATTTGTTTTGCTTTATTATTTTAGAAAAACTTTAATTAGACTTACAATTTCCTGATTAATTTCCGAGAAGTTTTGGATGAAAATGTGACACACAATCTTTTTAGCAGAGGCAAATTTTTTTTCAGCCTAACAATACGCATAACGATTTTATGTTTCTATGATATGGAAGCTTCCACACAATAAAGGGTGCCTGTGCCTAAAGTATCCAAAAGTAATGGCTTATTATTATGGAACTACCCATCAGAATGTAATAAATTTTTCCTCCGTGGATTGGGAAACCCTCCGAGCTTTTTGGGATCTAGTCCAAACGGCCGGCCGGGCGCGCATTATTCGACAATCGTAAACGATAAACTTGTTACATTGATTTCATTTGTAAAGGTGTAGACGCCACAGCAAAAGGTACAGTGCGCACTGCACCTGATTAATTTCCGGGAAGTTTTGGATGAAAATGTGACATAATCCTTTGAGCTGAGACAAATTTACTTTTCAGTCTAACAATAAACATAACGATTTTAAATTTTTATGATATGGAAGCTTCCACACACTTAAAGGGTGTCTTTGCCTAAAGTAACCAAAAGTTATGGCTCAATATTACGGAACTACCCATCAGAATGTAATAAACTTTTCATCCGGGGATTAGAAAACCCTCCGAACTTTTTGGGGTCTAGTCCGGTTGGCCATCCGTGTGCGCATTATTCGGCAATCGCAGACGATAAACTTGTTACATTGATTTCATTAGTAAAGAAGTTGACGCCACAGCAAAAGATGCAGTGCGTACTTTGGTTAACGGAATTTAAATCAGTCGCGCGTGTACAGCGACGTGTTCGAACAGAATGGAATGTTGATTCTCCCACATCAAAATCTACCACCAATGGGAAAGAGCTTTAAAGGAGACATTAACTTTGGTACCTCAAATAAATAGGTATCCTTAAGATTTCGGGGTAGAGGAAACTTTTTATCGTGTGCGTGATTCCTTTTGTAGGAGTTCTGATATGTGTATTAGGCTAGCCACTAACGACTACTCTTCAGTATGTCAAATTCCATACTTCAGTACTTCTCAAACTTTCACTATTTGCGACCTAATATTCAATCAAAATTTTCATCGCACCGCCCTATCCATACAGTAACAATGGTTTGAGTTCAATAGCACTATACTTTGACGCTAAGCCAAAATTACGATTTTAACCTCTTAAGTGTCACTGGCATATATATACGTCTCGCTCAGCCAAAACGTTAATCATCTCGGATGTATATATGCGTCGTTCCGAAGTACGGTCTTTCTTGTGCACTGCTATCCATAAAATTATTCGAAGGCGAATAAAAGGACTTTGACAGAGTTTGCGAAGGATTTACTTATTTCAGAGGAATTGCTTATTTATTCCTTTTCTGCCCCCTTCCAATACATCTCATGTGTCACATAGGGCGTTTACGTGAAAATCGGTGTCATTGGGGAGCGAAATGCGTAACTTTTAATCATTGTTTAAAGGATTAATTATGAACAGTACAAATTATCAAGATAGTTGTTAATTTTTGTAAATAATTTTATATATGACAAGCACATGGAGTCACTTGTAATTATTAAACTTTTTCTTACTTTAGTATTGTTAAATTAATTATAAAATACATCGCGTGCAGTACGGTTATATTTATAAGTGTATTATATCAATGCAAATGTGTATTTTATTTATTTCTGTTTTAATTTGTTTACTTTCAGTAAAAGTTAATAATTTTTTAGAATAAACTTTTGTTTTCGAATTTTCAATATGCTTGTGTCCTCCTCGTAGAGCTATCACGCCCCCCTAGGGGAAGCGCCTCACAGTTTGAGAAACGCTGCCATATTTCCTTGAAGGTTGCAAGACATTGACGAGGAGTGGAAGGCCAAAGCAGTATATTTCGAAGTGTGTCACATCACGAAGTTTACATCGCGAAAGTTTAAGCCGAGTAGCTTCGTTTTATCAAAATAAACGCTACAATAGTTCTACGACATAACTTTTTTACCTAAGTACTTTACGTCAAATTATACTGAATTATGTAAAAACTCTAAAATAAGTACCGAAAAATCCTACGTATAACGGGCACTTATACTTTAAAGAAGAATTTTTTTTGATTTTTAGGTATATTCGCCGTATAACGCGCACCCCCTTTTTTACGAAGAAATCTGAAATATTAGTATACATTGTTCTGATGTTTTGAAGTCATTTATTTAAGCTATTATCCCAGACTTTTGAAAAAATAGTATACTTCGTAAACTACAATTCTTTTAGTTCATATAGAAAGTCATTTCTTTTAAATAAAGTATTTCGATGCGTGTAGAACTAAGTTTTTTTTTACCCTCACCTCTCTTTTGTTATTTTTAAAGCTATCATTTTTATACTCGGCGTATAACACGCACCCTTAAGTTTCGATTTTATTTTTTGAGTTAACAGTGTGCGTTATACGCCGGATTTTACTGTAAATTGAATTCATTGGTCCACAGAAGTGCTCGTACACTTGCAATTTTCTATAATAATTTTTTCGACTAATAAAAATTAATATATCGGAATTGTGATTTTTTTATGATATCTGTAAATTGTTCTGACTGGAATAACAATCAATTTTTAAAACTTTGCATAACTATTTCTTTGAATAGTTATGATAAAATAAAGCTACAGAAAAATTCAGTGTTCGACAAAAGTCTACGCAATCTTAAAAGAAATAAAATCTCTATGTAACTTTAAATATTGTAATTGTTTCTTATTTTAGTACTTAGCAAGGTATCTTTTAGCATCCACAAAAAATTTTAAGCGTTTGTAAATTCTCCATCTCTGTTCCTTCATTCTTCTATAATTATTGTTTTTTCTTCAGATTTTGTTTTTTATATGTGTGTGTGCCATGTTTTATTTTTTTAAATCATATTTTCACCACAAATATGTTCTACTATGCTTAAATCAGGTGATTTAGGAGATGTTTCCAGAATTAGGGTATAGAATTATAGAAACACCAGTGATGTACATTGAAAGTAGTGCGCTTGGCTTCATTATCTTGTTAAAACACGAAGTCGTTTGCAATATCCATAATTTGGGCGGATAAATTCAAATTGTTTATTAAATTATTTAAATAGAGTTCATGAGACTCACAATACTATAAAAAATTACCAAATTACCTAATACTGGAACTTAACCATGAATAATTGACCGTATAACTAAACAAGTTTTGAGGAAGGCAAATGTGATTGTAAGACAGTGTAAAATGGTACGAAACAATAGATGTATCGACAATCACTACTCTTTCTCACCTAAAAAACCCAAAATTTTGATTCTTTTTTTTTGGTTCAATAAGGTATATGTAGAGAAAGAAACGCTTAGGAAAAGATTGTTCTGATGTTTTTTACATTCAATAAGGCATATCGTCGGCCTAATTACCATACTGCGTAACTCCTTCTCGGGTGCTAATTTGAAATAGGAGCGCTACATGCCAAGTTGTAGTTTTTGTTTGCCAAGATGGGCGATAACATTATAATGTGGTTACCTTGATATTTTTATCGTGTGGTAATGTGGTTGCCATGGGGATAACGGATATTATAGTTTTTTTCTCCCGCGGTAACTTTAATAATTTCACAGATGATTTTAATTCGATTTCTATTCATTGAAATAACTCACAGTTTTTGGAATATTACATGATATCAGCACTTGTTAATTGATATCCATTATTAATTTAAATACATATTATGCAATTATTTTATTAATAATAAAATATAATATAATATTTTTTAGATGTAATAATAATTGTTTTTTATATTGTTTATTTACAATAATTATTTTTATTTTACTTTTTTTACAAATATTACAAATGTTATTTATTTACAATTATTATGTTATGTCTGATTATTATTATTATGTTATAAGTAATAATTTTATTTTATGAGCGTTATTATATATAATAATTTTATTTTATGAGCATTATTATGTATAATAATTATATTATATTGATATTCATTACTGATTGATATTGGTTATTTTTAATCTTTTCCTATACTCTCTCTTCATTTGAAATATATTGCAAAATAGTTCTTTACAATTATTTTGCTGACGATTTGTAACCGCCAGGTTGCCATCTTGGGTTCCACATAATTCGACAACAGTTACTTGGCGTGGTTAAGGAATCGCGCCAAACAGGGCTTAGCGCGTAGCCCTCCTATATCACAAATTTAGTTCCTTTGTAGAGTTACGCGTTCTAAAAATTAGACCGACGATATGTAGAGAAAGAAAAGCCTAGGAAAAAAAAAACCGTTTAAAAAATAGATTTCTAGACCTTTAGCAGAGTTTAAGGTTTAGCTTGAACATTTGTCGTGATAATTAAATAGACAGATTAAACAAGTCATTTTGAAGCAGGTTCATGTAAATTTGAAACAGTTAAGCGTTTTACCTATTTAGGTTAAGGTGTTTCAGGGGTGTTCATTTTGTCTCGAGGGGTGCAAATATAAACAATTTTGAAACAGGTATAATTCTTTAAATTTAAATTAAATAATTCGAATCTTTTACACTCTATTTACAAATGATTGTGATTTTAAAAAAGTACAAAATGTTTGAAATATAATAATAATTTCAAAAATTATAAGTACATGAACTTAAGAAATAATTTTGTAATAGATATTAAGTAATTTTTTCGCACGCTATTTTCTAAAATAGTAGCATTTGATGTATAAAACTTCATAGAATTATAAAATGTATCATACCTTTCAAACCCTACTTAATTTAAGAATAATACATCTTTTTTATTTTAAAATATTTGAAAAATAGTGAAATTTTAAAACAGAAATTTGAAAATGTGAATTTTTTATTTTTTAAAAGTATAATTTATTATTATATTTATATAAAAATATACAGTGTAATATAGATACATTTAACTTTATAAATCAACTTATTGCCAGCAATTAAAGCTACTATTTTAGAAAACAGCATGCACAACGTAAAACTTAATTAATATTTCTTATAGAAATGTTTCTTATTTTCATATGCTTAATTTTTTTAAAAAAAATTATGATTACATTTTAAACATTTTACACTTAAAATGTACACTTACTTTTAAATTTACTGAAGCCTCATTCCTTTATAAATAGTGTGTAAAAGATTCGAATTATTTAATTTTAACTTCAGAGTTACATATATTTGAATATTGTTTATATTTTCAGCCCTCTAGAGAAAGTTAACAGCCCTGAGACGCCATAAATTATTACCTGTGGTAACAGAATATCTCATAAAATCCAGAATCCCTAATACGTGGCAAATAAGGCGTTCTGTGTACTGAGGAGGTTTTTAAAGTCTGAATTTCTTTCAAGAAACACAAAATTTTTAATTTACAAAACTCTTATTAGACCAGTTATCACATATGCATCTGAGTCTTGGACAGTAACAGAACTATAACAAAAACGAATGGTTTCTTATGAGATAAAAATACTTCGAAGTATACTTTGTAGGTGTAAACGAAAACAATATCTGGAGAAGATGCAATTTTGAATTCTGCAGAATTTATAAACAACCTAACATCATTAAATACATAAAAATAAATAGAATGATTTGGACAGCCCATATAACCCAAATGCCAGATGATAATGTTATCAAAAAGGTATTGCATTTCAATGTCATTGAGATTCGGAAGCGTGAAAGACCAAGTCTGAGATGGGCAGACTCAGTGGAATCTGATTATAAATGAGAAAACTTGGAGAACAAAAATAGACAAGAATCAAATATTCAGGAATCTTCAAAGGAAGGCACTGGTCTACCAGGGGTTGTCTTGCCAGATATGATGGTGAAAAAAAGAAACATGTCTCTTATTTGGATCACGTCATTTGAAAAAAAAATCGAATATGTAGTAAATCTAATAAAAGATATTTATAACGAAAAAATAATTCCATTTGCAGGCATTAGATTTCATCTTGGAGGAAAAAGCTGCAAAAAGAGTTTGCTATTACAACAATAAGCGGAAAAAACACTAGACAAATCATATTTTATTGACTATTCTCAATTCTCATAATTTATTGACTACGCGTAAAAAGTTTCGACAAATTAAACTCGAAAATTCCACCATTGACTTCTGAGCATATCAATGAGATATGCGTTAATCAACAACTGTAGGTCGCACTGTTTCCCTTCCGAAAATCACTATCGGAGGCAAAATCCTTCCCTCCAGACTTGATTAGAAACTGATTTAAGGGAATTTATTTCGAAACATTATTTCACTTCAATCCGCCGGCGTGCGTTAGAGTCTAATGCGTCATTTTAATCGCAATCGCTATGATTAGAATTCAGAGCAAGGAACAATGTAGAATACAAGATTTTGATGATGAATAGAGCGAAAATCAATTTTGGATAACCAGAGCTCACGCGTTATGCTTGGGATTGAATGGTGAGTGGCCGCCATTTATGGTCATATACAGAATTTTCATCTGGTGCAGAAGTCATGTGGTTTTTTCTCTGCAACATTTCTTGCAAAGTTTTAAAAAAGAGGCAATAACTTGTTGCTGTAGTTTGCTGTCATGAACTTTCTTAACAAATTTGAAACAAAATTTAAATAAATGTTAGAAATTTTAAAAATATTGTTTGAAATATAATAATGATTTAGAAGTAAACATATTAAATATTCATAAAACAAAGACAAAAAACTAATTTTTAATGGAGTTATGCCATTTTTTTTCCCTCTCACACATCGAATTATAGTTTTCCTTACTTAGTTATTATTATTATTATTATTATTTTTTGGCATGCTTAAGAAAAACCATCAGTTTTCCTAACGTGTCAAATTGAATTGGGATTAAATCTTACAAGGTCATAAGGTTACTAAGAGTGAATATTAGTATATAATCATTTACTTTAAATTGTTTCGACGTAAAAAATGAATAAAAATTAAAAAAAAGTACATAAAAATGTGTAACTTTTTGGGTCAAAATGTGCTACTTCACTTTGGATCAATGCGTACTTTATCAGCCATTTGTTTTTATTTTGTTCAAGTAACTTTATTATTGCACACAATTATATGTAACGAATAACATAAAACACGGGGAAAACACAGTAACACATTATCACACGAACCAATAAACTTAAATAAGTAATAAGAATATAACCTGAGAGTGTATTATCATTGGCAACAATTGTTTCCCCCCCCCCTAAAGTTATGTAATAGAATTCAGCGTACGTCCTATTTTGATATTATGTAAATAAATAAATCAGATAAGGTTATAATTAAATATGACAATCCCCAATTTCAAAATGGGGAAAACATTTCTGCTAGTCATGAAAGGGTTAAATCAGTAAAAGTATCATTAATGTTCCAAGACATTAAATATGTGGAGCTCTACTTTCTTTTCTAGTTTTGAGCATGTGAAATATTTTCAATTACTCTTTCTACCTTTCTCCATATAATCAACTATTTCTTGACCACCAGCACAATTATCTTTTTTCTCACTCCACAGAAACAAAACACAGTCCGTCGTGTTAATACACTCGGTAGAAATTATATTCTTGGTACAGCAAACCACGCGCCATGCGACGGTTCTCAATTAAATTCACTCGCTTTCCTTAACGCCAAATCCCGGTCAAGCGCTCCACGCTTCCAGAACACAAGGAATTTTCTCTCACCCCTAACAGTTCTCCTCGAAGGTCAGTCACCTTCTCTTCAAAACACAGTAACCCCTCCCCCGCAGATGCGGGAACGTCGCCAACTCTTAAAGAATCTACCGCCAAACAGTAGTCAGACACTACAGGGCATAAAATTTTTATGCCAAAGATACAAAATGCACAAGTAAGTTAAGTTCAATGATGATTTATACCATAAGAAGTTGAAAGTGCAACATACAAAACAAGTTTTTAAGTGTATGGTGGAGTATGAATTAACATACACAGTCTTTGTAAATTAAAGATATTCATATAATAGAAGTTTTAATATATGTCATTCTAAATTATAAAATATCAAAACTTACTTATACACATGTTGCAGTTCACCTAACCGAACCCTCATGAAATATAAAATTTTATTTACCTTTAAAGAAAGCCTCTACGAAATTTATCTTGAAGTATCAGAATCATGTTCAACTAAATCTTATCTAGTTCTTCTCTTAAATCTATTTGGTTGCGAGATTAGTAATAAACTGTAAAAAATGTACTAATCGTTCTCCAAAACCACTGAAACCTCATTTTTTTAGGTAGTTTCCTTCCTAATTTTTTAACAAATATATTTAAATAATAATGCTTGTTTAGGTATATTACGATTCCTTCATAATGTAAGGTTTTCATATTGAAACAATGTCAATGAAAAACTGTAAGAGTCTTAGTTAAGGGAAACCTCACGTGAAAACCCTCTATGAATATCCTGATTGTTTTATATATTAATATAATATGATTAACTGAATGCTAATTTAAATAGAGACTTTTAATTTTATTTTAAAAGATCAATTTTGATTTGAGTATGAAGGATGGCGGAACATTTTTCCTCGTCTACCCCTGGAAGTGTCAGAAGCGTTCAAATTTATTAAGGTCGAAATTTATGTTATTGAAAATTCATTTAAACAAAAAAAGGAAAAAACACAACTTCTTTAACCTAACTGATGCTTCTGAAATTTGAATATTTATAAAAAAAAAATAGTTTGGCTTCCTTCATAAATAAATATGTGCAGAGATTTACGCTTTGGCTAATTAAATGAATTATTCCCCTCATAAGGGGATGACTAGATCTTAATTATTCACAATGAAATTCATAGCGTAATGAATCCCGGGAAAAGATCGATAGTGTTTCGGAGTGTAATTAAGAATTTTTATTTAAATTGGTTTGAATTTTTAAACAAGTAATGAGAGTATATATTTATAAAGAGAACCGAAAATATTAACTCTGTGTGACGCCCTTTTCTTGTAAAACATTCCCTTAGTAAAAAAAATTTTTTCAATAATTACGGACTGTACATTCAATGAATAATTTATCAGATTACCTTTTAAATCCAGATAGGCGCATTGTGTATTTGTATGTATACTCCACATAGTACATAATTTGTAAGAACTATTTACAGTTTCGATATGGTAAGTGTATTGTATGTAATCTTTTTTTTTTAACTTTCCTCTTTCAACCAATATCCAATGGGTTTTTTTTTTTACCATGATTCTCATAAATTCGAAAAGCATTTGCAAAGAGGGTGATATTCGAGCCATTACCTCCTTTTTCAAACTTCCACACCATACCCGGAGAGAATTTAGAATAGCCTTTTTCATTTTAAGTGCATCCCTCCCAATTAATGTGTAACCACGGTTGTTAAGTGGTCATGGTCACAAAATCGAGGTGGTCATTGCAGAATTGAGGAATCCAGTCCTAATGTCACTACAGATCCGACGTCGAGAGGGGTTAATACACGTTAAATTTATTGTGGATCAAATTTCTAAGGCTGATGTGGTGGGGAAGATAAGTTGGAGGAGTGTTGGCTCAAGTGACGCTCTCTAGCCTTCGTAACTTGACCAGGAATCCAGGGACGTCTTAACACTTCTTGAGGCCCTGGGCCCCCACGCAAATGTAGTCCCTCGTCTTCTACGAGAAAGTAGGCCCTGGTTCCCTGCGCAAATGTAGGCCAAACATATGTCCTTGTAAAGTAGACAGTACAGAGCATGCGTTGTCAAATACTCATACAAACAGAAACCCGAAACAAATAAATGTGCATGACTTACAATCGCACAAACCGACTCGAGCGACTGCCACCTTTTTGATTGAATGAGCAATGTTGGTGTATGGTGGTAACCTAGGCCTATACATGGATGACGGTCATCTCATGTAACCAGTGTACATATCGTCCGAAATTCCCAGTTTTTCGGGAGAATACAACCGAAAAAACATTTTGTCCGTTAAAATTATTCGAATCATTACCTTATTACGCATGAGCCGAGAATAAAACAAGGCCCTTATTGTGGTCTAGGCCTTGCGCCCATGCCTTGAGGATGCCTTCATGGATGGATCAAAATTACGAGGTCAGTTGCCAATAACCTCCAAGTTGTCTTAAATGCGGCATTAATAAACACTCATTCAGCTAATTATTCTATACAACTATTTTATTGTTGTTTTATTAGCATGAGGACTTAAATTAACGAATTATCATGATCTACCGCAGCTACCGCCGTATCATGATACGAAGCCCCCAAGCTACAGAGGTCCCAACATGCGTAACTACAGTTCCACTAATAGATCTTTCATGTTTAAAATAGGTCCCCTTTGATACAAGACTCATTCAGAACTAGCTTCGCCAGTGTCGTGATTTTACTGAAAAATTACATTAGCTCTTTTCTTTGATTTAATTAATTGCGAGATTTTTAACTGATATCAGATTAAGAAGCATTACGAGAGCTATTAGCTACGGATCTCGTAATTTTGAATAAAGTTCAAGTGATAAGAACGTCACTTGTACTGGCAAACCCTGCCAATGCAAATATTTTGATCTTCAATAGATTCAGCGTTCATCAATCCCCCTGTACTGCTTGTGTTAACCCCTTTTAACTGCCGAGGAGAAGTTACGAAATCCCCCCTCCCCCCAGTGGCACTGTTTTTCCCACAGGTGCGCGTTTTTACGCGGTTTGTTGGGGGACAAGAAAAGGCGTGTTTTTCCACCTAAAAATTATTTGCTTTCACTTTAAAAAAGAAAGAAAAGAAAAGGATAAAATAACAAAATGAAAAAAGAAATTAATCTCAGGAGTTACAATACGATAAAAAATAAATTATCTTATCTTTTATCTGATATATCCTAAAACATGGTTGAACACATAAACTAGTATCAAATTCCATGCATTCATGCAAACAATTAAAAATTCCTATTACACACGTTAAGAAAAATGACAGCAAAGGAAAAATGGAAAAAAAAACACACTCGAACGAAAAAACAAGAAAAACTGTTTAGCAATAAATTTCTTCGTTCCCGAAATATGCCCTTTAAATTCCTTCCCCACCTCCTCTCCGAAATAAGTAATTTCTTTAGAAGCACTGTAAATCTCATGGAATTGTATTCCAAAGCCGTGGGACTAGTTTTAAACAGGGCAGCACAATACAGAAAGTCATCCTTTGGAAGAACGAGTATACATGTCCAGGGCACTAAACGCACCGGCTCAGCAGGACGTGTATACACGCCCGGGGCACTTAAGGATTTATGAAGTATCATCCACAATAATTTAGTGGTCATAGTGACGATGGTGCTTGTCAAGTTCCGGATTCACTTTTATGGGTGACACTGATGACTCGCTTTATATTAAATCTGTCGTGGATTGAAGTCCTCAATTCGGTGCGGTGTGGAAGTAAGGAGAAAGGGTGTCGTTTTCGAAATTTGACATGGGTTGAAAATTATGATGTTCCTCACCAACAACCTCCGTGTTGCTTTGAAATACGATGTTAATATACATGTCGCAGGAAAATGATGAAATTAGGAATTTCATCAAATCCCTAAAGGAGATGATCAATTGACGGTAGACGTTAAAACAACGTCTCTTCAAGGTCATTTCCCTGATAAAAGTAAGAGATTTGAACAAGTTCCTGATCTCTTTCAGTGAAATGGTGAAATAATATTTTCAAGAGTTTAAAAATGTTTATTTAACAAATAGGTGCATTATTAAACGTAGAAGTAAGTAATACAATCAATAGTCAATAAAACACAAATTATTTATTCGAAAAAATTAACAAATAATTAGAAAATTAGGGTGGTATTTTTATGCGTTCATCTTTTCTCTCGGTTGCCTACACAAAAAAAAAACAATCTCTATGTTAGCCTACGGTTCCATTTTCTTAAAGATATGGGGTTGATGTTTAGGGGATCGATAGTACTACCTGTATGGTTACGAAATACAAGGAATGACCCCCTAGATGTCTTCCCCCCCGGACAGTATTTTGCCAATGCACACACACACAAATCCTGACTAGTTCATTTCCCTGAAATAGTTCAGTGATTTGAAAAGACGTTATTTTAACATCTCCCGTCAATTGATCATATCTCTTAAGGATTTGATGAAATTCCCAATTTCGTCATTTCCCTGCGACATACACACACTGACAAATAGGAGGTATTAGCACTCCAAACAACGGCTGGAAGATAATAACCTATCCACAATTGCGACTAACTTTTTAGATTCAAATAAATAACATGTCAGTTTTTATCAAAAATAATATATTATATTTTAATATTTATCTTAAAGGTAATCATATTTTTTTTTGTATATTTAGACTTTAATTAAAGTAATAACAAAATTGGAAATATATTCTAATTATGCTAAAGCATTAAAAATTGTAGCTGAGAAGAATGTTATTTTCAAAGATATAAGCACAAGTTGCTTAAGAAAGAAACGAAAAATAAGTCATTTTTGATAAAGAAGCTAAATCATTAAAGCAAAAGTAATTTATTATGCATGCAATACATATCTCGCAACGACTTAAGAAAAACAATTGAAATGAAAATGAAATTTCTTCAAAAAAATTATTTATTCTCATTTGTTTTCCTTATTTGTGGAATGCTTTTTGATATTGTGTCAAATATTTTCTTTGAAATGAAATGACCAATAATTTAGAGCTTAATTTTAATTCTGTTTAATAAATTAAAAGATAAAGTTTGAAAAGAAAGGGAAAAATCATATACTTTGTCATCCTTTCTAACTTCGCACACATTTTTTTTTTTTTATTTCTTGTCTCTCTATCGATATATAGAAGTTTTTCGTGAGGTGTGTGTGTGTGCTTCTACATTTATTATGTACTATCGTAATAATGCCAACGTTCAAGATAACTCGCTAATCTGGCAACCCCGATTTTGCAAATGTCGTACGCGCTGATTTGGCAATCATGTACTTTGTTTCATGTAATGTTATCAATACAATTGTGATAGTATATTATTGAAAGCCCTCGTTGAAAAATATAGAAATGATTGCCTGCATTGGAATCATTGCGTGAGAAGTAAAGCGTTGTCTCATACGTAGACTCTCATTAAGAATCAACAGAATTAAATACTCAACTTTCCAAGAAGCTTCGGATTTATCAAAATGTGTCGAACTAATCAGTGAAGTTTTGGGCGATGAAGCTTCAGTGATAAATTTAACTGAAGAGGAGCACCAAGAACGAAATTTGTGAAAAAGAGAACAAATAAATAGAAGGACATAATACATGTAAATTACAGTTTTACAATTTCAGCAATGAATAGAAAGAGTTGTATGATTTGTGTAATGGGGGATCAAGAATTTAATTAATTACTTACTTATCCTCCTAGTAATAACTAAAATTTTCTTTTCGTAACTTTTTTCAATTTTTACTTTTCGTTTACACTTTCCCTATATATATATTTCTTTATGGTTTGAATTTTTATCTGTAAATTTTTATCCTAATTTTTTCTATAAAATTCTTTTTCTTAACATTCCTCTGTATGAGAGAAACATTATTGTTCTCTCTTCATAATTCTAATTTACTTTTCTGTCTGGTTTATCATCCACGTGTGTAAGAAATAGGCTTAACTTTCCAACATGGCTCTGTATTTTTTTCTATTACGTCGAAATTTCTGCTGTTCGGGGAAGGTTGGTACCATAAAGCAGCTTAACCCAAAATCGCTGGCCTAATTCAGTGACAGCTTTAGAAATCATAATAGGTCTCCATTTTAGTCCAAAGACTATTTTTGTATCTTCATTTGTTATGTCTCTTGAACTCCAATTTCTTTCTTCTTTGGTTTTGTAGGTTAAACATATGTTCAACTTGATATCTTATTTTACTATATATATCTTATTAAAATTTTCAATCGTTAATAGCATACTTTTATTATCCTCTCAAGTTCAGATACAATTTTTTAAACTTGTAGTGGATAACACACACATTTAATGTTAATACAGTTTTTTTTTTCAAATATTAATTCATCAATTCAATTTAATTAATTAATAAAGAGTATCAAACAAAAATAATAGTTCAAAACCAAAAACAAAAAAGGGAAAAATATCTTTTTTGGTTTTGGGAATTGAAATAAAAGGTCGTGGGTTCGAATCCCATTTGAGATGGTCTAATTTCTGGAATGTGTGATTTCTTTTTACTAAACAATATTTTTAGAATAATTCAATTTATATGAATGAATAAAAAAAAAAAAATGTCCCATACACTAAATAGAAAGGAAAATGGAAAAAAATTGGGTTTTATAACTTATTGTGATTCTTTTTCTGGAAATACATATTTTATATTAATTGTAATTATTTAATAAAAAGTAACTAAAACGAAATTTTTCTTTGTTGACCTTAGCAGGAATTTACTTCATTTTTTTATATTACTTGTTATCAATCATTAGTATACATATATGATAATTTTTTTTTTCATTTTTAAATCTTTTTTTGCATATCTGGGAAATTAATGCGCTAATGTATTTTATTTGTATTCATTAATTTTGTAAAATTTTGTCTTGTTTTGGTTATTTATATTCTACATAACTTTATCTTCAAGGGTTTTTTTTCTTATATGAGGAATTGTGTTGAACTTTCCTCTGAAAGCTCAATTCCATATTTTCCAACATTCGAAAAACTTTAAAATGATTTTTAAGTAAAAAATTTTAGTTCCTGTAGTTTATAATGAAGTAGTTCACGCTTTTCTGGAACATATTTTGCATTCTATGTCACTACGTAAATGTGATAAATTTCAAAGTAAGGAGGAATTCAAAAGGTTTTTGAATTATTTTCTTATTTTATATTTGAAAGTGAAGACCCCATATGAATACAAATGTCCATATGAATATAATTTACAAGGAACACACTTTTTTTTACGGTAAATAGATAAACTGGCATATAAAACAATACATAAAAATAAATTTATATAAGTGGATTTTCCCCATAAGTTTTTAACTTTTTCTTTCTTACTAATGAGGCTGTGTATTGGTAATTACCATTGTATCACTTGTATAATTCCTAAGAGCTGGTATCACTTTTGAGTATAGCACCATATGGGATGATAGCATTTTCCACAATGCTATTGTGATTGACGCCAAGTTTCCACTACATACGTAGACAACCGTGCTCTGACGATGCGAAATTGTGCTGGAAATTTTTAACTTTCCAGAGAGCACCCAAGCCAGACAGGCATTCTAGAGATTATTAACAAGCCGTATAATCATACGATATTGACGCTATCAATTTCTTGCATCAGGAAAATTCACCAACTTCTGCCGAATTCGAACACGAAAAACTTGGGCATACAAGGTCAACGCCAAACCAACTACACAACCCAGACGGCTGGTTTTTATTTCTATATGATCTTAGAAATTAAAAAGAATGAAAATTAATATTGATACTGAAGTCGATACAGAATAAAAGCTTCTCATTAGAAAATAAAAAGTAAACTTGTCTTAAACCTATTCAAATTTATTTTGAGGTGTTTTTTTTTGTTCCAAATGTTTCGCAATACACTGCTTTATAAATAGAAAATAAACAGTTATATTTTAACAGTTACATTTTACTTTATTAATAAAATATATGGCTAGTCTTTATTAGCTTCAGGACTGAAACCCGTTTCTCAATAACACCGGCCACAACAATGCTCAACCACAACGGTCACATACCACATACTGACTTGAAAGAAAATATTTGTTAGAGCTGGTCTTTTAAAAAATCAGGGAGATTTAATTATTTATTATGATTTTGATTATATGTATATATATGCAAAGTTTCTATAATATTGCTGGTGATTAGTAAATATAACTGTATGACGTGGTGAGTGGATGGTATTATTGTAGTACTGACAAGGCAATCTTGTATGTTAATCCAGTTTATTGCACGTCTTGAGAAACACATAAGAATATTAAAATCATAAAGCACGGACGACACTATAGAACAAAGGCAACGAACACACAAAGCGCTGCAGTCGACTACATGACAAACACAGAAAGGAGGGATTTTCCAGAGATCTCGCTATTTATACCTTGCAGGAAATTTCATGATTTGGGAGATGGGGTGGATAGATGTAGTTCTAGAAGTCCCTGTTAGGGGGGTAACTAATTAAAATAATTACATGGTTGTAATGAAAGACTGGACCCCCCTTAAATGCTATTAGAGATTAAATTATTGCAATTATTACATATATATACCGGATGTCCCATAAGTCCGTAAAAACTTTAAAGTAAATTCTCGTGAAAGGGGTTTTTTTTAGAAAATAAAGTCATATTGGCCTAGGTAGATGGCGTCGTACTCAAGCAAATAAGAAAAAAAATGCAAATCAGAGTCCAATAAAATGCCGGAAATTATTGTGGGTCCCTTTTTCTTTCAAGAGTGTTGTGCAAGATTAGGCTGTAAGACATGCTCAGTCAACGGAAAACGGTACCTAGAAATGCTACGAGATAAGTGATATCGTGCTTGAAGGAACATAATGTTCTTGACAAGATGATATTCATGCAAGACGGTGTACCTTCTCATATTAGGATCGAAGTGTAGCAGTTCCTGAAAAAACGTTCGCTGACGAGCGTGTACTCAACCGTCACTTTACGCAAGAATGGCCACCTCGCCACCGGACATAAGACCCGTTGATTTTGGGCTCGGGGATAATGTTAAGTCTCGAGTTAATCGCAAAAGTCCATCTTCATTGGTGGAGTTGAAGGATGATATTCACCATGAATAATCCTGCATCCAACAGAAAATGCTAAATGCTGTAGTAAACGGTGCTATCACTCGCTTGCAAACTGTAATTCGAGGTGATGGAGGACACATAGAACAAGTAAGCTAGCGCTGTGGTTGAAAAGCAAAAATCCTCTTTCACGAGAATGACTTTTCCCATAAACCGTATTCAAATACATAAGTTCTTAAAATGCTTATGCCTTTTTAAAATATTTACGGACTTATGGGACATCCGGTACATATATATATATATGTTACCGGCAAAGTTTGAAATGCCGGCATTCTATAGAAAGCCTAGGCATTGTATAGAATGCCGGACGTTTCTAGGCAAAGTATGAAATAAGTTCATGATAAGACTATTATATCAATGACATGAATTTATAAAAAATACAAATGTCATTTATACAAAATAATGAGAGTGCCATTAAAAATTATTCAAAATACGTAAAGGAAAAATAAAGTTGTACCGAACAAAATTTATGTCTTTCTCTCATGAAGGAAAACAAAATTTTCAAAAAAAAAAAATCACTTAAAATTTAACTATTTATTGCAACATGGTATGCTTGAATGGCATTTTAAATTATATTTCATTACACCTTATCACGTGAAGACCATTCTTATTTTGCTACTTTGTTATGAGCAATTGCAAATGACAGAAGGGGATTTTCATGGTTAAAAATATCTTAAATTCTAAGCAACTTCTTAGGGTACAAAGTAAATTGTGATTTCGCATATACTTGTTTTAAAATTCCTTCAGAGGCTCCAAGTCGATAGAAGCTTTTCCCACTCATTACAAGTGCCAATATATTGGCATTCAGAAAAAAAAATCAAGTTAAAGTAAAATTCAGTATTTTTTGACACTCCCAAATAAACAACAATGTGCAATTGACAAATTCTGAACCGGAGGCACGCATTAAAAGTCTTGTGCCTTGCCACACAATATTCGAAACGAATCTGAGATGTATTTCATACTTTGCCGGTTTCTCAGTAGGCATTCTAAAGAATGCCTATGCAATGTATGAAATAAGAATCATTTTATACATTGCCGGTTAGTTTTAGCTATTCTATACAATGTCGTATTTCATACTTTGCCGGTAACATATATATATATATATATATATATATATATATATATATATATTATATAAAATATATATATATACATATATGGCGGATTACAAAAATTCTTTACAAAATAACCGTTTAAGAAAACGAGAAATTTTTGTATCACTGGATAGGTCAGTTTTAGTAGTTTGTGTGTGTGCAGTAGATGGCATAAATGCTCCTTCAAGAGTGACTCGAGGCAGCATTTGTATGAGAGACTTCATTTTGGCTGAAATGGTGTTGATTCAAGAAAAACTCAATGTGTTCTTTCGTTTCATGAAACGAATTTGCCCATCAATGTGTTTAATATAATATTATAATATATCATATAGTAAGTGTCGATATAAATATGGACATTGTTATGGACGCAACTCTCTCGATGCAAAATCAGTAAAACGATGATATGAAATGTTTAAAGAAAAAAGGCAGAGTAACATAAGACACGTTTATAAGCTCTTGAAAAAAAAAACTGGTTTACCATCTAGACATTATCTGAGGTACTACACATTGAAATTTACAGAGATAAACGTCTGAGGTAAACTCATATTAGTATTATGGTGTACTGTATGGTGCTCAGAGCTACGGATAACGACCGGCGTACATCTAGCTCTTGCTGCGACGAATTTCGTGAACCTTGATCTGACACCGTCGAACAGGTGGCATTAGCGTCAACAACACTTACAATACATCCAAACAAACATATATCTAATTATAATAACATGAGAGCAATAAACATTTATAATCAGAGTAAACCATTTGGTTAAACTTGCATATATATAGTATAATAAAATAAAATAAGATATCATGTAAAAAAGTTGTAAAACCTACAATGCCAAAAAAGAAAGAATTGGAGTTCAAGAGATACAACAAATGTAAATACAAAACGAGTCTTTGGACTAAAATGGAGACCTATTACGATTTCTATAGCTGTTCCTGAATTAGGCCAGCGATTTAGGGTTAATCAATGCTTTATGGATCCAACCTCCCCTTACAGCAGAAATTTTCGACATAATAGTAAAAAAACATAGCCATGTTGAAAAGTTAAGCCTATTCCTAACACACATGGATGATAAAACCAAAATAAAAAATAAAAAGAAATTGTTAAAAGAGAACAATAATGTTTCTCTCATAGAAAAAAATAATAAGAAAAAACCCTATAGAAAAAACTAGGATATAGAAACTTAATGTAATAATGAAACTCAAAATAAATGCAGACATGCATAGAAAGAAACAGAGCCATGTTGAAAAGTTAAGTATATATATATATATATATATATATATATATATATATATATTATATACTAATTCATATTTATTACTTGAGCTTTGAGCCATTATTTAGGAAGGGCATTGAAGAAATCAAGTGACTTAAAGAATTACATCAGTATATAATAATATGATGCCTTTTAAAATCGTATCAACTTATAATTATTTTATGTATTTTATTATGCACAAAAATATGTTATTTACATACATAATTAATACAATTTTTCTCTAAAAGCAAACACGTTAATCGTCTACTTAAATATTTATTTTTTAAAGTATTTAAATATTTAATCTAACTATATACGCCGTGCTAAAAATTTTAATTTACGCCATTCTCAGGTTAAAGTTAATGCTCTTTTTTTAATTCAAAAGAAGAAGGCATGACTTTAAGAAGTTAAAAAAAAGTTCTACAAAAAAAAAGAGAAATTTTTTACTTTTTTTTATCGCAAAAGCTTTGAGACATATTCAAAGAAAACGAGTTCTACCGTTAAAATTCTTCCAAAATACTGCACATTGTGCGACATAAATACAACACAATGGCATAGAGCTGTTACATGCATTTGAAAGAGTGAAATAGAGAACAGTTTTTATGTTATTTATTTCAAATGTGTCAGCATTTTTGTTAATTTTTTTCTACCTCGGGCAATTTTTCAAGAATAGATTGAAAACGGAATATTTGAATATAAATGTACGCTGAAAGTTATCGTTTTCTCGTTAACCAAAGCTCTCGCAATCGATTCGATGCACAATTTTTTTTTAAATATGTCTCTTTCTGAACAGTTTTGATTTAGAACAAGGTAATGAAATTTTTGCAAAAACATTTCCTCTGCTGGCATGATGTGTATATGCATTTAAAGTTTCAAATTTGGGAGATATATACTTGCATTAAGTTCACATTCGCCCTAAAGAACTTCGTTGTGTTTTAGGAATGAGTAAGTATATTTGTTGTAGAACGAAATTGATAAGGAATGTTTTGGCCATGTTGTTATGAAGCAAATAAATTCGGAAAAAAATTTTAAAGCCTTAAATTTTTGGGTTTTGGGAAAAAAAGAAAGGGAACCTAAATACACATATTATTTAAAAATATATTTGAATATTTATTCAATTATGAAAACAAAATGTATGTGCATGTAATTGTTACCGTTAACGCTTTAAAGCAGGTAATGTGCAACTAGTTTGTCCACAGATTAACTGATTTGCTCCGTTAATGTGCGGAGTCAAGCTTTTTCCTCATTTTAAGTAGACAATCTTCGCATTAGCGGTTTCCATATCATTAGAGTTCCTATTTCCTTAATTTGTCTTCTATTAGGAATTTTGATTGAAAATGTTCACTTCTCCTAGAACCCTTTATCGTAAACATTCAGAAACAGAATGACAGAGACAGTAAGTGTATTCGTTAAAGATTCATTTCTTTAATTGTAATAATATGATGAACCGTTTAAATTTTATTCTATTATAGTTTTTCATTTAATTGATAATTAATTCAACCAACTCATTTGTTGTTTGCTTGATTGTATATTAACGTGATTCTTTAGATTTCAAAAAAATAAGTTTCATTATGCCAATTTAATTAATTGCAATAATATTTTAAGCCGTTTGATTCCTTGAATTGTAGCTATTCAATTGATTGATGATTAGTTCCATCAACTAATGTGGTGATATTGTGTGTGTGTTTGATTGTATTAACTTGATTCTCTAGACATCAAAAAATAAATTTACAACTTTTATTTTAACCATATAGAAACGTTGCTGTTGTTTCACCAAAGATTTTATTTTTATTTAAACGAGTGTCTATTGGGTATTGTGCAGAGATTATCTAGGTAATTCGTATATTATCTAGATAGTTTGAGCAATGAAACAATTTTCCGCTCTTTAATGGCTTACCCTAGTTCAAATTCCGATTGCCTACATATTCTAAATATTTACTGAATTCTGTACTTTACCGGTGACATAATTATTAATAATATACGAAATTACAATGAATCTAACTTAGAGCAAAGAAAAATTCAGCAAAATAGCTAAACAGAACATAACTGAATGAAGTAAAATAGCCACAATAATGCTCTAATAAAATCTTAGGCTTAGGGCGAAGATTGTAGGGTTAAGTTTTAACATATGAAATTAACTTTTATACACCTCTGATACTATGCGGCTATAGTGTTAAGAATATTATATATAATTTGAATTAATAAACATATTTCTCTCTGTCTCTCTTTCTCTCTCTCTCTGTGCTCCTCTCTCTCTCTCTCTCCTCTCTCTCTCTCTCTCTCTCTTAATATTAAAATTATGTGGAATATATTCAAACAATTTAGGTATGACTATAGTTTAAACTAATTCAGACTAGTTTGAATCTTTTATTACCAATGTAAGATTTAAAAATTTAATAGAATAATCTTGTTCTAAGCAGTACTAAGTAAATATTTTAATTTACACAGCAGACTTTATTAATTAAATAATTACTATACAAATAGTTACGTAACATACTATTATAAACTGATATATGGATTTGACTCTTACAAAACGAAATTTTAATAACTTTAAATTAAAAGCATTCTTTTTTTAAGAAAAATATTGTTATTTAAAATATGATACATAATATATAAGGTGATATCCAGATGTTATGGTGTAAGTTATAGTTATTGCTAGTTCTAATAAGATTTAATTAAGTAAAATAAAAAATAGTGTATATATTTTTTGGAGGATGTGGATATTTTAAATTCTATTTTATGAATAATCTATATGGAAGTTATAATTACTTAAATATAAAGTAAAATTTTTTTGAAACTATAAGCTGAAGTAGTTGTTTTAATGTATAACTAAAAACTGTTTTTTAAAACTCTTTAATAATAAAAAAGATACTTATACACAGTTAAATTTTTGCCTTGAAGTTTTTACTTTATGATTGTGTGATTTGTACCTTTTTGAAGAAATGACTGTGGAACAAAGAATGCAGTGAATAAGGTTCATGCCACAACTTTTTTTGATGAAAAGGGGTTCATGAAGAATTAAAGAACTTACGCGCGTATTATACCATCCACCTGTTTCGTTAAATTAAAAGAAACCGCAGTTGAAACCATTTCTACGCATTTTCTAATTCGGCAATAATACCGATGACAGTTGGTGACGTTTTTTTCTTTATTTCGGGAAATTTGTCGACTATTTATGAAAAAAAAAATTATATATATACATCGAATACAATGCATTGATGTGTAAAACTTTTTAAATTGACATTCAGAGTTCGACGGCTTGAAAAGGAAAAAAAAATGTCAAGCATCTATCACATTTTCTCTTACTTATAAATTTTGTTGTCAACCTAAGAAAATGAATATAGAAAACATTATATTGAATAAAACCGATGAAAATTGGTTAAGAAATATATTTCATGGTAGACTAAAATATGTTAATTATTTCTTGCACTATGAGAAACGAATTTTATGTCAAGTCAAATATATAATGCTGTGTTTAAATATATATATACAGTCGAACCTCTATATAACGAAGTCGCTAAATCCCGGAAAAAAGTTCGTTACATAGAAAATTCGTTACATAGAGGTTCATATTTTAATATACTTTATAAACCATATAAAACGAATTTTAAATTCATAAACACTATATATTAAAGAAAACAATTATTCCCACCTTTTTTTTTAAATTAATAGGTGTTTATTTTATATATCTTACTTATCTAAAAAGAAAGAATGAAAAACTGCAAGGAAAAGAAAAAAAAATGTCGAAGAATTCGCTTTATTTTCAATATCAAGAAAATAATTGTATACCAAAATTAATGAATTTTAATGACATTTTATAACTTAAAGCATACAAGTAGTATTAAAACATACATTATTTTATAATTAGAACACGGGAACACAGGACCACTCCATTAAAAGTGAAAGAGGATATTGAAGATTTTTCTAGTGAACTGGGCAATGGGGGTTAAAGGTTGCACTTCTTGGATGAAACTTCCAGAACTCTACTGCTCTCGGGGAGTTAGGATCTAATAAAATCAGTTCAAGAATTATGACCACCATAAAATGTATTAAAGAGAGAATAACTTAAAATGTCCAGAAATACTTAAAAAAGGGAGAACACAAAAATTGAATCACCAAAGGAAAAGTTCATTACATAGAAAATGCACTCCGCTATATAGAGATTATTTTACAATAAAATCATGAAATGCTCAAAGTTCCATTAAAAAAGATCACTGTATAGAAAAATTCGCAATATAGAGGCTCGTTATGTAGAAGTTCGACTGTATTTAAAATGAAAAAAAAAAGTTTATGCAATTTCAATTCGTGTAAAATTAATTAGGAATTAATACAATTTTTTACTTCTAATGGTTGAAAGTTTATTAAAACTTCTGAAAAAAATGAAAAAATAAATATCAAATATAATATATATATATATATATATATATATATATATAATTTAAACAAATATTTGTATTGTTATTTTATAAACATATATCTACATATTTTGAAATATAAAAGGTATGTAGTTATAAATAGTTCTTCTAAGTTCAAGTTCACCTTTCAATGTTAGAAATATTTTAAGCATGGATCGGGAAACGTTTCACACATTATGTCTAAGCAATAAGAAGTAAAAAGAACTTATTCTTAATTAGTCAGTAGAAAATTTTTGGTACACTTTCTTTTTAATGGATATATAAAACAAAAAGTTCCAAAATATTGTTTTTGCATAGTAGTGAAACGAAATATTTTTAAATTACTAAAATATGATGGACAAAAACTTACCTAGTACTTTCAATTCGAAAAGTTGATAATATTTCAGAAATGTGGAAAAGGAAAAGAAATCTGGTGTTGAATAAAATCAGTAACAAAAGAATTCTTTGTCATTTATTCTTTTATAAAAAAATCTACCTGTTTGAGAGTATAGAAGTGTTTTTCTAGACAAACAAAAAATTTCCCGCCATGAAAAATCGTTTGCAATACTTTTGAATCCACTGTTGTTATAAGTTAAATAAAAGTTTGCAGTATTTTTTTAATAAAATTTGCATAAGATGTGCATGTATAATGTTTTATGTAAAAAGAATTAACTGAGTTTAAGCATAAGCATGTCTCATGAACCTGAGGGTTTCGGCAATTATGTGTAGAAACAATTAAATAAGAAAATTATCCATAATCTATGAGTTAAAAATAATAGTTGTTTGTTTTTATAGCATCCATTTTATTAAAACATGTTTTTTTTTCTATAATAAACAATTTCGTTTCATTTTCCACAAATCAGCAAAAGAATTCTTAGGAAAACGGAATTTTATCACTGAATTTCCTTCATCAATTTAAGATAAAAAATATTTACATACATGTATTTATATACATTTTAGTGGCGTAACGTACATCCGATCACCCCCAACCCCCCCATTGGGGGTATGATTTTAGGGGGTCCAAACCGGTTTGACACCAAATACGTATTTAACCAATTTATAAAATAATAAAGGCAAAATAGACTTTTCAAGGGGCCTTAATATTCACCGTTACGCCACTGATACACATAATACTTCATCAAATGTTTGAAGATAAATTGAAACGGCTTCAATACTACATGAATCTAATTTATTCTGTAAAAATTTCTATTTATAATAACACATCAATGCAACAATTCAAAAAGAAAAATTCTAAAAGTTCGTTTCAAGTACTTTTAGTTTTTTTGAAACTTTTAAATATATTATTTCCCATACGCCCTTTCTTCAGCTTTATGAATACACACTTCTTTAAATTAAATGTTTTTTCAGTCAAGAGGACGGAGGTGCAGCCATACGGAAACAAAATTTTAAATTATGTTTTCAATGTGATTTTTTTAAAAAAAACTGGAAAGCAAATGATGCATTAGTATTCTCTATCGGCAATTTTATTAATCTTTGCTTGACATTCAAGTAAGTTTCTGTAAATTCAACGCTTTTCACGAATTTACAAAAATACTTACCATTTAACATTTCCAATAATTCTGAAATTCTAATTCTCAACATTCTGCAAAGAAAATCGTCGTCTATATAAATCTAATTCTCCGAAATATCAAAATTGTTGAATTTGTTACCTCCCTTAAGCCCATCGAGAAAAAAATATTCTGAAAACTTTGAGACAAAAATAAGGAAACTTCAAACATATTCTATAAATATCTTTTACATGATTTAAATTTTTTCGATCACTATTTTAGACTTTTATTTGGGTAGGAATTAAGAATAAAGCACAAAGGGAGAGATTACTAAATGTATTAAAAACTTGACGGAAAATTATGTTTAAATTTATGAAATATATTAAAAAATAATCTTTAATTTCAAAAATGTTTTCTATATATTATTTTTAAGCAAACATAACTTTATGAAGTCTAGACAAGTTTTTAAGAACCTTATAATTGTTCTAAAGTTTGTAGAATACCAGAGATTTACACAAGCCATCATGAAAGATATTAAGGTATCCGACTACGTTCGGAACCGTGATTTTGCAAAAGCGTATAAACGGTTTTTGGGTATTTAGCATCACTTGAAATTTGAATACATGTATACAATTGTTTTAACGGTATTTTGACAAAAATTATTTAAATACAATATTTTGGAAAAAACAATTATTTAAATACAATATTTTTGGAAAAAATTTAAACAAAAAAATTTTTTTTTTAAAATTGTTCCCCTTTTTAGTGAAAAGGGCCTATTATAATAATATTTTTTTTTCCCATATGGCTCAGCCCTTCCTCTACAGGGCTCAACTAAATTTTTTGAAATATATTACTTGGGGAAGTGGGTTTATTCATATTTTACGACAAAAAAGGGGGCCCCAGTTCTAAAAAAAAAAACGCCGATAATTATTTCAATGGTTGTAACTCTGAAAATAATGTAAATTTTTTCCCCAAAAAAGGACCTCTGAAAAAGTGGTCTGAGCTATACACGGGGCCAAAATATTATTATAATAAAACTTTTTTAAAAAAAAGGGAGAACATTTTGAAAAAATATTATTCTAATTTTTTTCCCAAAATTTTGGGTTTTTAAAATTTTTTTTTTTGTCAAAATTCCGGGGGAAAATTTTTTATACATGTAGTCTAATCAAAGGTGATACTAAATTCATAAAAATTATCCATTTGTGACTTTTTAAAATCAGGGTTTCCCAAACTAGTCGGATACCAAAAACATTTTATTCCCTTATTAAATAATTTACCAACTCTTAGAAAGAAAAAAAAAGAGTTTCCTCGGGAAGGAAAGAAAGTTACCAAAGTCTGAAACAGGTAGGACTTTTATAGGGATAAAAGGGCCCACCATCGATCTCCACCTCCACACTTTAGGTATAAGCTGGAAGGGCGGGAAATATTCTCCAGCACCCTGCACCCATGGCCTCCCCGCAACCCCCCAAAATTCCCGGCCCCCTTTTCACGAGCACGTATTTCATTATTGCTCGGTGGGTTTTTGGGGCATCGAAAAAAAGGGGCCTTCCGGTCTGGAATCCGATGCTCTAACCCCCAAACTGCCCCGGAATGATGGAGCGCCTACCCCTCAAAATTAAATGAGAATGGAAGTTATAGTTAAAGGAATTCCCAAACTAGAATATTGTTCTGGGTAATTACGTTCTATCGCAAACATATTGGTGACATTAAATGAAACCTATGTATCATTGCAACCATCTAGGTCAGTGCTCCTGAGCCTTTTTATCGCCGCAGACCGGTCAACGTTTGATGATTTTACCACGACTCGTTGTTGGCGGGAAAGGGGGGCATTGATTGATTATAATTTAGATTGTTTTGGTTTTAATTAAATTTAATTTTATATATTTAAACATGCCTTCAGAATAAAATAGAGTTATACCAACAATGATTATAAAACGATGTTGTTTGTTTCATACTGGGATACATACGAAGGTAGATAAACAGATACCTGCATTACAAACACAGAAGAAGGCTTTTATTACAAACGATGATCCCAGCATAGAATAGAAGAGATGCGCTGCTTTCCATTCGAAACAGAATCTATTTCAGGAAAAGCCCGATTTCTTTTCCCGAAGATACATTCATGCGTTATTCGGGATTCCAACCCGAGCCCACTCGATTACAAACCGAGTGTCATAACCACCATACCAGGTGGGTAATATAAAGTAATTTAATATGGAATATAAAGTGATTTTCATAAAAAGTCGCATAAACCCGGCATAATACACTACAGTACATAAAAGGAAAATAATTTAATGTTTCTTGTGCACCTGGTACTAATAACCCCGAATTTACGAATCATTTCAGCAGTTGGGAAATCTTTTTTCAATTCCTACTATTAGAACTCAACTTTTATATATTTAATTTTACTCTTAGGAATTTCAGTCGTTAATATAATACTTTTTAAAGCCTAATTAAGCGGGAAAATTTACATAAATGATTTTTTTGGGGTGACAATACAATAATTTAATTACAATTAATAAAATAATTGATTAAACAAATTATTTAAAGAATTACAAATACACACACCACGTTGCATCATTTGGGCTTGTGCAAAACTTGAAAATGTTTTTTTCTCACATTCTAAAGCATTCATTTGAACTGAAATTTTACATACACGATTGTTTTGGATGACAATACGATACTTTAATGATAATGTATAAAAATTAATTACCACATAATGTTGTGATTCTCTCATATGTAAATACATATTTATATTAATTGTAACTATTTAATAAAAAGTAGCTAAAATAAAAAATTTCTTTGTTGATCTAAGTAGGAATTGACTTAATTTTTTTTTACATTACTTATTATTAGCATAAATGCTTTAAAAAAATTAGATTTTTTCAACATAATTTTTTTGGAAAAGAAAAAAAAAATCTTGAAAGCTGCAAATTTAAACGGTAATGAGTGAAAACTATTATTATACTTTATAGGAGCAGATGTGTCATGAGTGTAACCTAGCGTGTGAGTCTGGAATAGAACAGGAGATTACTTTCTTATCTCATCCAATCCACAACGTAGGGGATAAGATTTAACGATTGCGATATATTTGGTGTGACGGCCTGCCTATCTCTGCAATTGAAGTTGAAGAAATTGTTGATTTGTCCAGAACCGATGAATAGTGATTCTAATGTAGAAATTGATAATGAAACTTGTATCCAAATTTTACGTTTCCTAATACCTTACATTGTTTGGAAACTGTTAAAACATACATCTGTCTTATGTCGCAGAGTGTAAATGATGCAGTATTTTCTCTGCAAATAGTTAAAAAAAATTCTTTCGAGTCAGATCAAATGAAAGAGAATCAAAAATATTTTCAAACATCTCTTCGTCAGTATTTTAAAAATTTTTCCCAATAAGTAGTAACACCCCAAATCGTTTTTTTTGCTGTTAAGAAAAAACTTTTGAAATTTCTAACTGTAGATATTTTTGGTTTTTTTAGGATTTCCAAAGAAAAGCAAAAAAAAAATTATTTTTTGGGGACCCCAATTAACAATAACCCCAACTAAAAACAAAATGTTCATACCATGAATTCTTAATGATGCGCGTTATAATGAAATTAATCCCCAATCATTTACGCAGTGGAAAGGGCCTTGAATCAAGGTCTGAAAAAATTTTAAAATTTTTCAACATTAAATTAAAAAAATTTTAAAATAAGTACACTAATCAACATTTAATGGCAACTCTTAAGTAAGCAGTCATAATAATAATCTTTCAATATTTCGAATAAGTAGATCACGTGCATTTTTATATGTCGCATTGAAATGGCGAAATTAGGAATTTTATCAAATCCCTAAGAGAGATGATCAATTGACGGGAGTTGTTAAAATAACGTTTCTTCAAGGCCATTTCCCTGAGGAAAGTAAGTGATTTTAGAAAACCTCTGAGCTGTTTTTAAAAAAGACACTTGGGGGTCGAGTCCTTGTATTTCCTAACCATGCAATATTCTATCGTCCCTAAATATAACCCCCTATCTTCAAAAAAAAAGGCACATAGGTTAACATAGGGTTTATTACCAGCCTAATTTTCTAATTATTTGTTAATTAATTTGAATAAATAATTTTGTTTATTTATTGTTGTATTACTTACTTCTACGTTTAATAATGCACCCTATTTGTTAAATAAACATTTTTTAAATTTTTTGTCTATTATTTTATCTTTCACTGAAACAGATCAAATTTTTTCAAATCCCTTTCTTTTATCAGGGGGAAAAGACCTTGAAGAAGGTTTTTTAAACTCCCTCAATTGATCATCTCCTTTAAGGATTTGATGAAATTCCTAGTTTCATCTTTTTTCTGCGACATATATAAATGAAGAACTGATGTCTTAGGAGAAAAGATAACTTTATAAAAAACTTCATGCAAATTAGATGCGGCACGTTTGATAGCGAAATGATTAAATAGCATCAAATCGCCTTATACTTCACTTAGGCGAAATTCGAGGTGAGATAGAAAACTGAGATAAAATCAGGTTGAAAAGGTTTATTTCCAACGTTACATCTGGGTCTAACTGTATATCACTCCAAAATAAGGAAGAAAAAATATGTAATGACATGACCAAACATGGCGACTTCATTAGGTTTGACTTCCTTTAATCCAGCCGACCTTTCTCTTTCTCCCATGGGAATCCCACACTATTAGGGATTTGGATTTACCAGGGGAACCTCGTCTTTGTTTGTCGGAACTCAAACAGCTGGCAACGGAGGTTTAAAATCAACGGAGTCAAAATTCAATCTGAAACCCCTTTGAATATTGGAAAAGGTAGTTCCACTGCCCAGATAATTAGAAATCTACCCCCCCCCTTTTTAAAAGGTCCTCCCCCCTCCGGTTCCTTTAATGGCTTACCCGAGCTTCCCGTTCACGCACGGAACTTTCAATGACGGCTGAACGGTTAATTTTTACGCCTTAGAAGATATCCAAATTCGTTTCCGTTTATTAATAGAGGAACGCTTTCCGGTTTCGGTCTTTGCCGCGGTTTTGATTGACTGTCTGGGTGGGATTGAATGGCTTGAAGGTATTTTTGTAAATGCGGTTGTAAATTTTAAGAATTTGTTTGGATCTGTATTCTGATGAACAATAAGCGTACATTATTTTAAGATCGATTCCAGTATCCTAAATGCGACGTGGTTTAAAATATTATTTCAATAACGGACTCACAATAGCGAGCCATTTTTCAAAACAAATGGTTGTGAGAGTTGTGATTCTATGTAAATGAAAATGTGATTCTGAAGAATAATTTATGGCTGCCGGCAATAAATGGCATGTTTATAGGGTTTGAATAAAAACGGATTATTCACGGTATTTCCAGTCGGGGTTGATTTAAATTTATCATTCATTCACTGAATGTTCAATTTATGATACTTTGAACTCGTTGTAAAGAATAGTAAATCGGGTTTTAAGATCATTATACACAATGGCATGCAAGTATTTTACTAAACTAATATTAAACGCAGCAAATAGAAGAAATCTTTCTGTCAATCTGGCTATATATATCTCCTCATTCACTCCCTCACTCATCACGAAATCGTCTGAACTTTTTGAACGACAGATTTGAAATTCGGTAAAAATGTTTCTTTTGTTGAGTAGATATGCTAATAATTTTTACGGAAATCAACTGCCAAAGGGAGGGTGAGCGTTCAGACAAATATTCCAGTATTTGAGCTGTTAGGCCTACAGGCATCACATTCGGCAAGTATATTCCTCTTGTGTAGTAAGGATTCGTTATAAGCGAGAATTTGTGAAAATACGAGGGCGTAGACTTAAAAAAAAATATTCCTATTTTTGAACTAATAGACCCTAAGATTTGAAATTTGCAATCAGGTTTATTTTGTTGAGTAGAAGTCCATTAAGTTTTGCAGGAATCTGCTTCCAAGGGGGTTACAGAGCTGTTGTAGATAGAATCTCGTTTTCGAATTGATAAAGCGATAGACTTGAAATTTGACAAGCCTATTTATTATGTTATGTTGAGATCTACAGGAAATAGGTTTTGCTTAGATCGACTGTGGAGCTTATGGGGTTATAAACATAATTATATTTCTGTTTGGGAAAAAAAAATTCAAAAAAGTGCTTTCCTTTTCAAATTCAATTGAAGAGCTCAATAATAAGATTTCTCAATACAAAAGCTTAGAGCTAGGACAAAAATTTCAATAATTTCATAAAAGAAAAAGAAAAAAAAAAGAAAAATTATAGTTAAAAAAAACTAAAAAACACTCTTTTATATAGTTAATCTAACTAAATTGTAATTTAATATTTTTGCCGCCAGATCTGGAAACAGGATCTGAAATTAGTCGGCAGATGCAGGATGGGATCGGAAAATGGGAAATCGTTAATTCTGATGATCCTGATAAGGACAATGGAATACAATTATTAAATTATTGTATTGTCATTGCGATCCTGGACAAGTGTGCAAAATTTCGAATTTATCTGATCTTTTAAAGTGGGTGAAAAATGAGTTCAAAGATTCCGTTACATACAAGTGAAGTATATAAATGTACAGCCCTAGAACATATCAAGAGTTATCCACCGAGGCGGTCATATAACGGATAGTTAAAGTATATTATGTTAGCGGAAAACACACGCACACACACACAACACACACACACGCGCGCGCGCGTAATGGTTTTAATAAGCTGACACGTTTTGTGTGTGTGATACTTAATATCTTCAGAAACTCAACAAAACTGCACTTCGTATTATTTATACAAATAAATAAATAGAGAAATAACATTAATAAAATGTTGGAGTATTTTTTTTCAATTTTAGATGTCGTTGATTGTCCGGTTTTATCAAAGTTTTTCTCTCTAGATTTTTCTGATGTGTGCGTGTGTGGATTTCATGAATTGCAAAATCTTTTTAGGTACACAGCACCAATATCTTGATTATTTCATTTAATATATAGTCAAACCTCCATGTAACGAATCTTTTCTGCGAATTTCTCTATTTAGCGAACTTTTTCCCGGAACAAAGAACATTTTACTATTTTCTTCGTAAAATAACCTCCCACAATTGCGGAGTGATTTTTTTTTTTAAAAACTTTTCTCTTGTGATTCGGTTTTCCCCTATTTTTTAAGATATTTCAGGACATTTTTCAAATTATTTTCTCTTTGAGCACATTTTATGGTGATCAATGACCTTGAACTGGTTTTACCAGGTGCCTAACTCACCAAGAGCGATGGAATTGCCGTAATGTTTCATATAAAAAACTGTTGTATAAAATTAGCAGATTTTATCAGCAATTAAATTCAAAGACGCATGTGGTAGGGTATGTTTAAAATTACTGGCTATAAAATAATGTATATTCAACATTACTATTATAGGCTTAAAATATGAGAAAATATCGTACAAAAAATTCATTAATTTTAATATAAAATTATCTTTAAAAGTTGAAAATACAGTGTATTCCTGGACAATGTTTTTTTCTTCTTGTTTTCCTTGCAGATTTTTTTTTTGATGGTAAAACATATGAAATGAATAGATCTTAATTTCTTTTCAAAAGTAGTTTGAACAATTACTTTTTAGTAATATATAGGGTTTATGAATTAAAAATTTGTTTTATTTGATCTCTAAATGACTTAAACTCTAACGAATTTTCCATACAACGAACTTTTTTTTCTGGTTTTAGCGACTTCGTTGAGGTCTGACTGCTTATGTCATCAACTAGTATTACAATCAGAATATACCACACTGTAAAAACAGCATTAAATGTATATTTTACCATATTATTTTCAGGAGGAAAATATTTCGATAGCTTACACAAGAGACGAGATAAAAAAAGAAGAAAAACTTTGCATTAAAAACTAAATATATGGGTAACATCCCTCGGATAAATTATTTATAAATCACCAGGCAATATGTACTTTGCAGCAATAACAAAACCAACGACGCCGGGGTAAAAAAAATAAATAAAGAAGACACAAGACAAAATCAGACAGGGGGCAAAAATGGTAAAAACTAAAGAATGAAAAAAAAATCTGCATCTCGCTTCAACATTTTTTTTCAGAAAAGAAAAAAAAAATTTACAACACACAATGAGTCACCCAGGAAAAATATTTTCTTGAACCATCTGGCAATCTCTCAGAGAAGAAGAACCAAATTATAAAACATTACAAAGACAACGGCGGACCTCAAGAGAAAAAAACAAACCTGAAAAAGAAGGCAAAAACAACTCAACCCAACTTCCTAATAATGGCCCCTGACGCGTGTTTGTCCAACTCGCGTAGGAAAGTCATCAATCTTGAAGAGTAAGTGGCCATCCATCTAGAGCGAGGGTGGGGGGACTGGTAAAGATGAGGGGGTGAGCACTTACCGATGTATTATTCATAGTCTCTTTCACGATTATGATTTTGTACCGGGAATCTTAATAATACATCGTTAGCACCAGCCAGCCCAATTATACGTCTACGAGCTGGTGAAAATTTTCTGGGAATAACGCTTAGTCCTCACCTTGTGTTAGAGGAAGGTAAACGACGATAGGAAATGTTCCGAAGTTTGTCTATGTTGTGGTCTTTATTGCGGTCGGTATTTTATACTGGGATTGATCTTTAAACAGACTTTTGGACTGTGTCCAGTCGTCATTGGTTTGCAGTTTCTACTGTCTAGGGATTTGATTAATTTGTTGTGAGATTCTGAAGTGAACGTGGGGTGATGTTCTTTTCATGGAATATTTTTGGTTTGTCAATTTTTTTAAAGCTACATAATATATTTTGTTTTGGTTAGTAGAAATGAGTTAAAAAGTCTTTGGACGAACGGAAAGATATTGGAAATGTATTGTTGTGTGTTTTTATGTGGCTTTTTAATTCCTACTATTATATATTAGTTCACTCTCTCCCTTTATATATATATACAGTCGAACATCCATGTAACGAATCTCTATATTGCGAATTTTCTATAAGGAACTTTTTTGAACCAAGAACCTTTCCGATTTTTTCTTAAAAAAATTCTATAGCAAAATGTTTTTTCTAAAAATGAGTTTCCCCCCTTGTGATTCAATTTTTCTCTTCAAAATATTTGGAATTTCAAGTTATTCTTTTTTTTAACAAGTTTTGGGGGTCATAAATTTGAACTGGTTCTAAAAAGGTGAAACCCCAAAAGCAGTAGAAACTGGGCGTTTCACCCAATGCAACCATTAACCCCCATTGTCTAGTTAAAAAAAACATCTTCAAACCCCCTTACCGTCGGAAAAGTTGTCTCGATCCTGTGTCCTTGAGTAGTGTTCATTCATCGTTTATGGAAAATCTTTTTTTGGGTAAAAGTCGAAATAAAATGTTTGAGCACCAAGAAAAAAATTTTATTTTTTTCGAGTGAATAAAGGCCCCAAAAAAACTTTTTTGGTAAGTAAGATATATAAAATAAATATATATTTAATTTCAAAAGTTGAATAATTATTTTTTTTAAAATATAGGTTTATGAGTTTAAAACTTTTTTATGTTGTTTAACAGAAAATTGAAATGAACCTCCATAAAACGAATTTTTTTGGATTTGCGACTTCGTTATATGGGGTCCTTTTTATCTTGTTTAAATTTTCAATCGTTATTAAAATTTTTTTTCTGTTCATCCATTCAAGTTCAAATAAATTTTTTTTGTACTTTTAGTAGATGTTACTTGTTATAAATTTAATAACATTTTTATTAAATCAAACTTTTTTATTCCTACTTAAACTAAGTAATAAAAAATAAGCTCTCTTTTTACGTATATAATGATCTCCTTAAGTTTAAACTGTATAAAATTAGGTTTCTTTACAAGATTATACAATTTATGTACACAATACATATAAGATACCCCTTTATACCTGCGTAATTTTTATTAAATATAATTTTAACTTATAAGACGCATTATACAGAAGTTCTGAATTTTATGAACAGAATTATACCTCCAAGGCGAAAAATAATTTATAAAACTAAAAGATTGTGTCATACTATTTGAAAATTTAATATAAGATCGTGTTAATTTAAATAAAATTCCTTACATAATTAAAAAAAAAACGTTTTACCGGTAGTTATCCAAATGAAAAGCATTTAAATAAATATTTGTCGGTAATATTCAATTACTATGGACAAATTTTGGTAAACTATTATTGTGGTATGATCTAAAAAACCAATTGTGAGGGGAAAAAAAATAAAACTAATTCAAGTTGTTAAATTTCATAAAACTTTCACCAAAAATAATATTTTTTTTCTTTATAACTCAATTTATTTGTTGATAAATTCACTTTTATTTTGATATTTTATATCTATAATAAAAAGAAGAAAATATCTGAATATAAATTCATTGTTTTTATAACTAAATAAATGTCAATCCAGAACCAAGAATTTCAGTTCCTCGAAATAAGTAAAAATAACGCTGTACGGAATTATATGCAATATTTTAATTTACAAAATAACATTTACACAGTAAACATGCAAAAAACAACAAGCATTATTTTAACAATCCGTACGAATTTATTGACTACCCACGCACTTATAAATTATTTTCGGCATCCCACTCATTTATATGCCCTTTAATTCCCTTTTCTCTTCGCAGAACATTCTAGAAAGGTGTTTCGGGGATTAGATTTTTCCTCAGTCATTTAAAAGTTTAATATTAATGATAAAGTAATTTTTTTTCGATTTATGTGAGGTAAACAAAGAGTATTTTTAATTATTTATTCAGATCTGGTTAGTTAGTCACAAGATATCAAAATAATAACAGCAACGCTTGTTTTAATTGTCTTAAATAATTCCAGAACTGCTGTAGCATAGTATGACAGACTACAAAACTATAAATGAAGGATATAAAATATTATTTCAAAAGTGGTCCTTAGTACAGTTTTTCTCAAACTTAATATTCGATATCCAATATTCAATCATAATTTTCTTCGCCCTCCCCTTCTTGCTTTCCCTTTCAATACACATCAATGTATTTTGAATTCAATAATACTATACTTTCACGCAAAAACTACAGTACGACTTTGACCTTTTAAGTGTCACCAGCGTATATAAGTGTCACTCAGCCATCAGCCAAAGTGTTAATTGGCCCGGTCGTATATATCCGTTTTTCCACACAAAGTTGGATCTTTTCTGTATACTGCTATCCATAAAATTAATCCTCAGTCTTTGGACGGCAATCATAAAACCTTGATAGAGTTAACAAAGAATTTACTTATTTATCAGGATTTGCTTATTTATTTGTTTTCTCCCCGCAATTCATCATGCGATGAATTGGAAAATATCATTGAGGTGAGAATCACATAACTTTTAATCGGCTGTTAAGGAATTAGAATGTATTTTGTTTGCTTTTACTTTCAGAATAAGATAATATTTTTTAAAAAGTAATCTTTAGTTTTCAACTTATTTAAAATACTCGTGGTCCCCGTTCAGCTATTACCTCGTACAGCTCGTACATGCCGCATCGTTTGAGAAACGCTGCCTTGGTGTGTATTTTCAAAAACTTTCCACATGAGCATTACTAGAAAATGCAAAGATCTATTACGATACTAATTATATGAAATCTTTATGGATATATATATATATTAGAATCTGTTAGATTGCGCAATAGTATTTAAACATTAAAGCTGATTAGAAAAACATTATTGTATAATAATTACTTTTGAAACTTAACCAGATTTATGATTCATGGAAAACATGGCTAGGATCAGGAAAAATTAAGTTCTAATAGTATTAAAACTATTTAAGAAATTCTATCCGATCCCCACGTTTGTCACAAAACCATATCGTAATCTCCAACAATTCAAGAACACGATCTTTCCCCTTTAGTCTACTATTTTCCTTGTATTCATACCTTAAATTCGAAACTTTGTTCAGCACACAGAAAGAATATATGAAACAAGAATTTGAAATTAAACAAAATAAGCGAGCTGTTGGACTTGACTTGAGCATATGCTTTGAACCGCCTTTCTATTAGCCCACAGACTGATGAATTGATATGCCTTAAGCAGCTGGGCTGATAGCAGGTTTTCTGATAGGCCAGGAATCAAGCACACAAGTCACTTTTAGTATATAGATTCACAAAAGAGATCATCATAAAATAATATTCTTTTTTACAGTTTTAGGGTTTATCATATTTATCTGCTACGACAAAAAAAATTAGTTTTGACTAAGTTTACAGAAAACGTGGCATTAAATATATTCTAATATACTATTTTTATAACAACACACAAGCAAACACTACTTTATAATCAAATGCTCTTGAGGTTTAGATGCATACAATCAATACCAATCTATATCGAATTCATTAAAATGGGAAATATGAAAAAAATAATAATAATAATAACAGACCTATTTAGTATGCAGTAAGGAGAGTTAAAAAAAAATTCTCCTGAATTTCAAAACCTATCTATGCTGAAGTGATGTTCTCCGGTACATAGAAGAACGAAAAAAATAAAAACAATAATAGTTTTTATGTTAAGTACTGCCGCAAGGGGAATGTAGTTAAGGAATTTGAGCCTTTTTTCAAGGTAAAATCAATGTAATTTTTATTTAAATGAAACAAGCATTTTAGTATATTTCAATATTTATTGCGATGGGAGGACGCATACTTAATATTTACAAGGAAAACACAGGTACGTTTTACAGATTTTTTTAGTATCATTTTTTTTTCTTTTTAAAGCCTACTGTCGAAATGACAAGTACACAATAAAGTGGAAGACGGAAAAAAAGCTTGGAGGTTCAACCATGCAGGGAGACATACTTTGAGTAGCAAAACAAAAGTTCTGCTCAAACCCAAGAAAAAAAATTATCGCTGCCAGAATTAAATTATAGCCGAGAAATTACGACAATAATAACAAGACTAAGGAAAAAGCATTTTAAGGGCATGGAGACTCTGCCCTAATAGTTCCAGATGATATGTGGAATGCTGGCACTGCCCAGGCAAGGAACTGGATCCCAAACACCTTTTTAGCTGTTCTTCCATTGTTGATTGTTGACGTCCTTTTTAAAATAGACAATGACTGCAGCATGGACATCCAATACTCGTATCGTGCCATGGATGTTACCACGGCAGTGATTCACGCCTTTGACAATATCTGACTAAATCCTTTATGTTTTTATTATTACAATCTTGAACTTTGTCTTACACGACAACAACAAAATGAAATGTTGCAATGTTACGTTGTACTACTGAGTACTTACAAATTAGTAATTATCTATTTTATTATTATTTTGTTGAAAAGTAATTATTTTGAGTGCACAATCCACATGTAATCAAAATTAAACTTTTACCCATTTGTATCTAAAAATAACTTTATAGAAATATTAAATTTCGAAACTAATTTTTTGATTATATTTTCTTCCTAATCTCCATACCATAGTATATCTCATTTGGAAAGATAGATTTCGATTCTTCTTCATATAACTACGATCCTCTCTAGTATACATTATAGCATTGCATGTTGTTTCAAATTTTTGAATAATGAATTTTTAAAATATATTTGGTTATTATATTTGATTATTATCATATTTATAATCGATTATTATGAGATTAGTTTATGTCTGTAAATTGACGCTCTTACTCGGGGATTGTACTGCCCGGGATATGCAGTCTTTGAGGAGGGGGCAATAATGCAAATAATTTATATATCTGGATGTGTAATACATTTCTATTTCTCTATGTTGTATTTGTTTTATGTTAAAATTGTAATATTCACAAGCAATGCCATTCCTTACGTTATAATGGCAATTCAATGGGAACCTGGCGAAATCTCGGTGATAGTGCCAAGTTGGCATCATTTTTGGCTATTATGTTGGGGACTTGGCGGCCATTTTTGACAAATCCATGGTCCTGGGGATTCTTCTTTAAATTAGTGGAGATATATACTAATTTTAAGAGGATTTTTCGAGAAAAATCTGTGCGGCCTATAAATAGGGAGCCGCATGCTGAAAATTAGTTGGTCTTGTTTTGACTGTTGCAGAGTAGTATTGATTTGACCGTGAACATTCGATTAGGAATTTAGTAATTACTTTGGCTGTTAAATAGAACGAGCGAGTACTTGCGAACAATCTTTAAACATACTTGTCTTTTAGACACTGATATTTGTGTCTGATTGCCACAGAAAGTGTGAAGTCCTTCTGAGATTTATTAAGCAAATTTGGGTACTATATCTGTATTTCAAGGATTGTTTTTCGAAAATAGATTTCCATTTCTCCTGAAGAACTGACATGCTTTTTGCGACTGATTGCGTATATTAAACCCCCAATTTGGTAAAAAACTTACAAAAAACGGGATACAAGAAAATTATTGTTTTTTGACAATAGTAAAACCAGGGGAAACCAAGGTAATAAACAATAAACAACTGTATTACTCTGTTTTTGAGATACTCAGAATTCATTTTGATATCCCAATAATTTAAATTGCATTATGAGCAACATTTACAACACCAGAAAGAAAGAAAAAAAAAACACGGTTCTCCTCTAAGTAAAGAAAAATCTATCCTGTATACCATTTCTACACGTCACTTTTTCCAATAAACTTCCCGCATCCAGGTAAAACTCATTGGGCACATCATTACATCATTAAAAAAACAACATCCTTTAACCAAATTCTTTTATTTCCTACACCTCACCCCGCATACAAAGAAACAAAGAACTTTCCGATTAAACGAGCTACCCCAACCCTCTACCCGTACAACAGAAACTCCATGCTAATAAAATTAGTGCCAACCGTAACAGGAGTCTTTTGAGGCTAATCATATTTGTGGCCGTTTAAACGGATAATCTTCCAGCCGACTTTTCTCTTTCAATTTAAGAAGGGGTGATTTTTTTTTTCAAGCATGCCTGCGACCACCCCTTCCCCTATGTTAGCCTTGGCTGCAGAAGTTGGGTAACTTGAAAGAAAGTTGGGAAGTGTATGCGACGGAGATAAACGTGTGGTTTATCTTCAGCGTCTCGGGACGATTTGTTTTGTTAGGGCAATCAGGTTGTGGGGGGTGCGGGTTAGAATTTACCTGGAGGGGTTTTGGGGGGTGGGTTTGAATTTTTGGGTTACAAAAGGGAAAATTTTGAATTGACATTTTACTCAAAATTTTTATGCAAACGGTATTTATTATTATTTTAATTTAAAAATATATGGTACGATTTATAAGAAAAGTTTTCATTTAACAGTTTTTAAAAAAATTTTTTTCTTCTAAACTATGTGTATGTAGTACGTAAAACAATTTTTGTGCCACAAAAAGCTAATCATTTCATTTTTTTTTAAGAAAAAAATTTATTAACCTCTTTGGCTGTCATTCAATTCCTACTATTAGCTCGTACTGTCTATATATTTTTTTTTTTTATTTTTTAATTTTTTTTCAATTTTTTTTCATAAAATACATTTTAAAAGGGTGAAATAGTGAAATTTTATATACAGGATCATTTTGGATGCCCAATACAATAATTTTATTATAATTAATTTAAAAATTAAATTTATTAAAAATAATTTTTAAAAATTACAAATACACCACGTTGGCGACTAGCGACCCTTTTGGCGGCTTGTGTCAAAAATTGAAAAGGTTTTTTTTTTACTGTTAAAGCATTCAGTTGGGCTGAATTAAAGGACAATACGATACTTTAATGATAATTAAAAAATTTAATTTCCACTTAATTTTGATTCTGTCTTTTGATATACATATTTATATTAATTGTAACTATTTATAAAAAATAGCTTAAATAAAATTTTCGTTGTTGACTAAATGGAATTGATTAAAAATATTTTTTTTTTTACCTGTTTTTAAAATTCATATTACTAAACAGGTTTTAAAAAGGATGCAAAACAAGAATTTTATTTTAAAGGGATCCAACTTTGGAACAGTGATTTTAAAAAAACTCATAAATGAATAATTGTCGTTTTTTAGTGTCATTTGATTAGACTACATGTATAAAATTGTTTTAAGTTTTCATTTTTACAAAAAATTATTTAAATACAATATTTTGCAAAAAATTAACTTAGAATAAAATTTTTTTTTAAATTTCTCCTTCTGTGAAAAAAGCTTCTATTATAATAATATTTTGCTGTTATGCTCAATCTCTACAGAGGTTTACTACATTTTTGAAAAAAATTACATTATTTTCAGAGTTAACACCAATTTAAAAAATTATTTGGGTTTTTTTTAAAAAAGCTCCCTCTGTTGTCTAAAACATGGGTAAACCACCTAAGTTATATATTTCAAAAAATTTTAGTTGAGCTCTGTACAGAGGTCTGAGCTATGTACAGGTTAAATATTATTATAATAAACATTTTT
>BMAV01024320.1:116892-141088 GCA_019973955.1 Trichonephila inaurata madagascariensis | reverse complement strand
AAAAAAAACCTAAGAAAAATAATAAAATAACAAAAACAAATAAGTGAGAAAGAAAAAAATACATTACAAAATTTAAAAAAAAAAATGAAACAAAACCAATACAATAAAGTTACAAAAATAAGGAAATAAAAAATTTATAAAAATCAGATAAACAATCAAATAATTTACAAAATCAGATAAATGAAGATATTAAATAACGTGAAGGAAGCTTTTACTCGATACAAGTTGAAAAAAATTAGAGCAAGTTGATTTTAAGAACATATAGCTTGGCTTTTAGGTATTTTCTTTCTTAAAATTTGAACAAAAAAGGATAATAACTCCCCACCAACATCACAGTCACAAAATTTGGAAGGACACAAATTAATCTGTTGAGGTACATTTTGAAATTACCATGACCAATTGGAAATATCGTGATATTATAATTTGAAGAAAAGTGCTCACAAGAGAGTCTTTGTGAAATGGTTAAAAATACAGGTATTGAATTAAAATGTATATTTATACATTTTCTTAAAATGATTTTAATAATTATGTTTCTTTAATTTTATTTAATAAACGTCTAAGACTATTTGTCAGTTTAGGCAGATAAGAAAATTAAGCGTTTCTATATAAATCAACTTTCTTATTTAATTTAGATTTAAATAATAAAAGTGCATTATAAATTTTCATTTAATATACTACAAATGTTAAAATTTTACAAACACATTCCAGATTTTTGCTTAAGGATTTGTTCAGATTCTGACCGTTCTTTTACGATCATAAATAAAATATACTTATCGTGAGATTTTTCTAATGTCTGATTTTTCTTTAATTTTTTTTAATTACAATTTCAAATTATTAATGCTTTATCACCCATCCGGTATAGTGGTTAGCGAAGCTGACTCCTGTGCAGTAGGGCCTGGGTTCGAATCCCGGTGAAGACATGGATGTTTGTAAATGTATATTGCCTTCGCGGCATGGGGGTATTCTAAACAGCCGTTCAGTCGGAAGTCCTCTCGTGTGGTTGGTGGCAGCGGATGAGAGGTAGGTTGCCCCTGACCCTCCCCCAGGGTGTTCTCCCTCAAAATTGGGGATGGAACCAAGCTAAATCGTACGGTCACCTGTATGGTGCTCAATGCTAAGGCCAACGACAGGTGTACATCTAGCCCTTTGCCATGATGAATTTCGTGGGCTTCTATCTGACTACGTCAGACAGGTGGCATTTAGAAACAACAACAGTAATGCTTTATAAAACTCATTTTTCGATTAAAAACAATTTTTTTCATGTGCATTATTTTTCTTCGTTACTGCAAGCTATTTCACAACCTTAAATATCCAAGGCAGTTCTGGACATAAAATGTCGTCTTAAATCTAGTACAATGCATGATTTTCAAAATTCTCTTATTAAAAGAAATATCACAAATTACTTGACTTTGAAAAGCTACAGAATCTTTAATTACTCTGTTGTGAATAGCTGTTTTATAATGTTCTTAAAATTCAAAAAGAAATATATATATATATATATAAAATGCTCCACTGACCTACATGAAAGCTGCATTTAAAATTCCGACTTTTGCTATTCCCATTTTTCTCGCTGAAAGTTCAGCATCGGATACAGTGAAATGCAAATTCTTTCAATTATGTTAAATTTAAAAATAGATTTGAATTTCTCTTTTAGTTTATTTATCTCGGAATTGCGGCGTTTGTACATATAATTTATCTTGCAAATATCTTCCTCATTAACTATATAACGTGGTTCAATTTTAGTTTATTTGAATTTTTAGTACTTCGATTTTTAAATTTTTATAAAATGAGATTTTAAGATAAAAGAAAGATTACATTCATCCTGTTACTCACTTTATCGTATTGAAGTAAACTTAAATTACCATTTTCTTGTGGGAAAGATTCAGATATTTTTTCATGTTAAATTTCTTATCAGAATCTGTGAGCACACACAAGGTCTGAGCTTTACTCTACACTACACTCTTCAAGTAATTCCTAATTATTTGAAACTTAATCTACATGTCATCTACAATATGCCTACATTTTTTGCCTATCGCAACAATTTATTTTGTGCGATTATATATATATATATATATATATATATATAATACGTAGTTCTTATACATTCACATTAGTATTCAAATTTACGGTTAAAGAATTTATCTAAATACCTGTGAATGTACGCAAAAATTTCTTTCAAAACTTACGAGGATTTCTTTTTAGTTTTAACAACATTAATTATATAGAACTTAGTATTTTTAAAACGTGCAGATAACAACAAATTTTTTATAGTCATATAACCTTTGATATTTTTTGCGACCTTTATCAGTAGCATCTTCAGGAGATTGAATTTTACCTGTCACCAAACGCAAGACACCGAAACCGATGAGTAGAGCTCTTAGCCGACCTGTTCATCATCAGTAAGTGCTTCTGTCGAATTTCCGAATATATGGATTCGACAGTTAATCTATTCAAAATATTTCATATCTGGGAATTTCGGGGATAAATTCATTTCAGTTCCAGGGCAATTCAGTTTCCAAATACTTAAGTAATTTCTTTTATAATATCCCCCTCGCATGAGTTTTTAAACTTATTTAAATTCATGAAAAAATTTAGGCTCATAATTATCACAAATGTAACAAATGTATTGAGATAAAAAAGTAATATATGAAAAAAGAAATTAAGTCAATTCCTACTTAGGTTAACAAAGAAAAATTTTATTTTAGTTACTTTTTATTCACTAATTACAATTAATATAAATATGTATATACATCTGGCAGAATCAAAATATTAACCCTCTAAGCGGTCTGCACGTAGTCTTGCCATTCTGGAGATGCTTCGAAAATGCACCGCACGTATTTTTTTGCCATCAGGTGGGGTTCTCAAAAGCGGTTGAGCCGTATTTTAAAGAATGCGGCTCGGCCGCTTTTAGGAATCTTGCTTGAAGGCAGAAAAAGCATCTCTGGAATGACGGGATTTTACGTGCAGACCGCTTGGAGGGTTAAGTGACAAAATAGAAAGTGATTTCCTTTGCAATTTTCCATTTTTCTTTCTATATATGGTGATGGACTATTATTTTTGCTTATTACTATTTATTAATTAATTAAATTTAACTATTCCAATAAAATAATATAGTAAAAAGAAATCACATTCTCGGAAATTAAAACATCCCAGGTGGGATTCGAACCCACGACTTTTGGATTAGAAATCCAACACGCTAAATGGAGGCAATGAGCGATTTTCCTTTTTATATGTGGTTTTGGACTATTACTTTTGTTTGTCACTAATAATTAATTAATTAATTAATTCATACTTGGAAAGACTGTATTAACATCAAGTGTCATCCACTACAAGTTTTAAAAAATGTTTACTTGAACTTGAGTGGATGAATAAAAGTATTTTATTAACGATTAAAATTTTGAACAAGGTATTTTCACTTTTATTTTATTATAGTGTATATATATATATATATATATATATATATATAATATATATATATATATATATATATATATATATACATGTAATCTTATTAAAAAACTCATATAAATCAACATATACAGATTCAAAACTCCATGCCGGGCTTAAAGCATTGGTTTAAATAACCACAAGGTATTCGATACCTAATATAGATATCTAAATAAACATAAATACAACAAATGTGTGATTAAATAAAGAATATATTAAAAAAAATTAGAATAATTAAATCATGCAATAATCGTAATTGTGTTAAATCAAGGATCCAGTAATATATTTTAAAAATAATTTAAAAGAAAATGTAACCCATATAGAAAAAAATAGGCAAATGCATAGTTGAGAAACCAACATATTAAAAAGGACATGGAATGTTATTTTAACGAAATGTTTAAGATCTTCATTAAAATTTTAAGAAAGAAAAATATTATACTTTAAAAACAAGAGAACTGGCTCACTTTTCTCTCCGTTCTATACTCATAAATACCACTTAATTCTGACTCTTTACATTTTTATGTTGTCACTTTAACAGAAAACGAACAGCTTTGCTTTTGTGTATTCAAGAAAAAGAAATTCACTTGGGTTTATCACGAACATAAAATCCAGCATATTTACCATAAAAAAAATTGTGCTCGTAGAAAAATTATTTCAAGATTATATTTTGTTTTTTTCGTTTTCAAGATAACATTTAAAATGTAGGGCAGAGGGAAGGACTTGTAAGTTAATTTCTCAGATAACTTATTCTGCATGGCATTTTCGAGAAACTCTTGTATTCAAATGTCAAATATAGAGGTGACATGAAGTTAAAAAATTTTGAATGCTGTCATAGTTTTCATATCTAAATTAAAAATGACTAAAGTAACATTCTTTTTTTTATTTGCAAGCTTATAAAATGTTTAAAACAAAAAAGAATATCAGAGATAAAATTCTATACACATTTTTATTATCAAAAATACCTTATCATATATGCATAGATCTGTTTATACATTATATTCAACTATTTACAAAATAAACCAAAAAAAATCGTATGCATATTTACAGCTAGACAATGCCAGCTAAATTGTTCAACAAAACAAACAACTTCTTAGTAATAACATACTGCTTTCTACATCCATTTTTATCTTTATAGAAAAAGAAAGAATAAAAAAAAGAGCCCTTTTACACAAGAATACGAGATTTTAATTATTATTATATAAATTTCTTTTTATAATTACTACTGATTTATCTTGTGTTTCACCAAAACTGCAATTAAAATTGTCTGAAGGTACCAGAATTATGTAACTAATAAAGCAAAATATACTGTTAAACATCTCAAAAGTGTTTCAATGAATTTCTTCCTGTCTAATGCTTCTTACATTTTTCTATTTGAAGGAAACTAATAATTTTAATATAAATATTAATAATATTGTAGAATGGCATTGGATCGAAACGAAATTTTAACGGGAAATTTTTTAATATGAAGGTATAAAAAATTTTTTTTTTAATTACAATTTATTGGCTTGGTTTTTAAATTCAACCCTTAATTAACACAAAGAAAGACTAAAATTTTAAAGTGTAAACCTTTTTTCCCCCAAAACAGTCAAAATGACTGCATTGTGAAAGAATAACTAATTGTAAAAAATTTGTTAAAAATTTATTTTTAAAATTTTTTATATTATTTACAGTCATATAACAAGTTATTAGTTAATATTAACAAAAAAAATAATTAATTCACTTGGGGGAAAATATATTCTAAGAAGGTCTAAGAAACCGTATCATCATATACGTAAATGTTTTTCTAATTGAAATCAAAAATCAGTCAAAATTACTTCCTTGGGCAATCTAGTGTTAAATGGAATTGAAAGTGTTTATAAAAAAAATAGTCACTAAATATTGAAACTTGATATTTGACTTTAGATGGATATGACTGACTTTAGATGGTGTTTGACTTTAGATAGACTAGCAATGTACTAGTTAAGAGCATCAATATCTAGGGAAAAGAAGACATTGAACTTAGAAATTAATAGTTTTTCTTTTTTGAAGCTTGAAGCACAGATAGAGGTTTGTTGTTTGTAGAGATTTGTTGTTGTTGTAATGCTAACATACGAATTTAAATTAGTCACCCAAATGTGTACTACAAAATGTGTACTCAACATATTTTAAGCCAACGGTATCTTATAGATTGCTTATCACCATTTTTTCACCTGTCAGCTTCTGACTAAATTGTAAGTTAGTTTAAGGGGACACGCTACGATTCAATTGACGAAAATCGGTCAAAATATCAAAAAAAATTTTTTGCCTAAATTACCCTTATACTTTTCTCTATTACCTAAAAACAAAAATTTTAAAAGAGTTTTTCTAAATTAAAAAAAACCCCAAAGTTATTTTTTTAAATTTAATTAAATTCTCCTTTAAGTTTTTAAAAAAATTTGAATAAAATTTTGTTTTTTCTAGCAACCCCTTTTTTATTCATTTTTCCCAATTTTAAATTAATTTCTAACCAAAAAGCTTTTTAAATTTAAATTTTTTAAAGGTTAATCCAAATTTTTTTTTAAAAAAAACGTTTATTTATAACAAATATTAAAACACCCCAAAAAGGGGAAAAAACAAACCCAAATTTGTTAAGTATTCAAAAGTGGGTGCACGGGGAAAAAAAAACTAAAAAACAATATAAACCTAAGACTTTTAAATGTTGCTCAACTTTCCCAAGAAGCAATAGCTTTTTTAAAAAATGAAAGAGTTTCGGGAAAAAAAAGGTACTGGGAACAAAAAAAAATGTTCCCGATACCTATGAGGGAAAAGTTATATAATTGTAGCCCAAAAATTTTTTGTGTGATATTTTCAAGTAATTTTTTGGGGTAGCTGCCCCAGTCAATTTTAAAAACTTAAATTTTTCCCAAAATTTGGGGTTTTTTCTCATCAATTAAAACTGGTATGAAAAAACATTTTCTGAGAAAAAAAGGGAAAGGCTTTACATCTTCAAGACTTAAAAAAAATCAAATACATCTCCCCTTTCGATGTGAATGTTCGTGTTGTTCAAGCATTTTTTGAATCAGTGGGGCCATGCATCGGTTAAAAAATTTTTGCATGTTTCTCAATATCCCTTTTTGATGTCGAGTAAAACCTTTAATGAAATTAAATGCTACATTAACTCAGTGTATTCTTTGCTTCCCAAACGGGTTTTGAATTTGAAATTAACAGCGTTCAAAATGCATACAGAAAATTTGGGGATAAAAATGGGTCAAATACGTTACTGATATTGTTTTTTTCATTTGATGGGACATGGTTGGGCCCCAAAACACACATCCCAAATCGGTGTTTTTTAGTCGCCCACAACAGGATAATTATTGACTATGAAATTATGAACAAGTACTGTCCTATATGTATAAGTGCGAAAAATGAATTAGGCGAAACTACAAGGGAAAACGATGTTTTGGTTTTTGGGCCCCAAAAAAAATTTCCCCCCCGGGTTAACCACATTGGGACTTTAGGAGCAATGGAAATGAAGGCTGCAGCTAAAATTTGGGGCTCGATCAGAAGCATGTGTTTTTTGTTACACAACATTGTTATTGATGGTGATGTTAAAAATCATAAATTTAAATAGCCTAAAAAAAATTTATAAAAGGAAATTTTTTGGTTTTAAATTTTGAAAGAAAAAGGTATTTAAACGTAAGCAAAAAAAGGGTTTGGGGAACTTACGTAATCTTGTAAAAATTTGGGGAAAAGGTATCACTTTTAGGGGGAAAATCTTATGGCAGCCCCAAAAGAAACAACAATAAAAAAACTAACGCAATTAATTTTCAGAAAGCTATTCTGGAAATTAAAAGGGGATATTCAGGGCATGAAAAAAAAACTATATATGCCCACTTTTTCACAGTATCTCGACAACAAAAAAGCAAAGTAAAAGCCCCCCGGCAAAAAATTCGTGGGGTTTTTATCGAAAAAAGCCTTATTAAAAAAGGGGAAAAAACCCGCACCACTAAATTTAACATTGGAACACCAATAAATCAAAATTACTTGACAAAAATTGTTCCCAAATATATCAAAAAGGGTTTGCTTCTGATAGTCTTTTTTGGGAAAGGGGGTGCCGGATGTCTCACCAAAAACAGCAACGAGAGCCCGCAGGGGTGATTTTTTTGTAAATTAAAAAAAAACCTTAGCCAAAAACCGCCCCTGTAAATATAGTGTTTCTGAGGCAATATCAGAGTATAACTTTTGGGACTTTGAAAGGGTAAAAAAAATACAAAAGGGCTAATTTGGATCTTGCGGGAAACAGTAAAAATTTCTGCCACAAGTGATTACAGACCTAAAAAAAAAGAAATCCTTTTAAAAAACTTGCTTTTCGCATAGCACGTCGAAAAGTAAAAAAGCCAATCTGCGAAAAAAAAATATTCAAAGAAAAAAAAGGGATTAAGGGTATAATTCCCGGGTTTTTTTAAAAATAAACGAAAAAAAATATGAAGATGTAAAAATAAATTATTTTTTTAAAAACATCAAAAAGGGGTTTTATGTTATTTATCCAATTTTTTTAAAAAAAATTTAAAGGGACTGAAAAAATTTTAAAAATATAAAATTAAATTTTTATATAAAATTTTTTTTTAAAAATTTTTTTCATGTGCATGTAGTCTTTCAGTAATTTTTTTTGTAATTTTTTTTGCACTTATATATATTTTTTTACGGGAAATAAAAAAATTTAAATTGATTTATCTCCCGAAACAAAAAACGTTTTCTTTCTTTCATTTAAAATACTAAAAGGGTTTTTTTTATTGATGAAATGTTTTAAATTTTTTTTGGTTGTTTTTTATGTTTTAACAAAAGTTGGTATGCTTTTTAATCCAAAAAATCTTTATTTTTTAAAAATATTTGAACTTAAATTTATACGCTTTTTTTGGGGTTTTTTATAATAATTCATAAAAAAAATTTTTTTGGAATTTGAATCATGTTTTCCCCCAAAAAACCAAAACCCCAACTTTTGTTGTACAGGTTTGACAAATAAAATCAAAATTTTTGGGTGTACGTCAATTATTGTACGAGGAAGCGTTTTTAAAAATTTCCTCATAAAATTTTTAAAAATTTTTTAAAAAAAATTTAAAAGGGGTTTTCTTTTTGTATTTTTGAGGAAAAATTCTTGTCTTACGTATTGCATATACATAGGTTACAAGGGAAAAAAATTTTAAAAAACCCTAAAATCGAAGATTTTTTTTTAAATCTTTCCCTTTCCTTTTTTTAAGCGGGGATATAAAATTTAAAAACCCTTATGTGATAACAAAAGGGGGGTAGGGAAATTCTCTTAGTACAACCTAACCAAACCAATATCAGAATATTTAAACTGAATGAGTATTAGTCCATCCACATTACATCATTTCACGAAATGTAAGTTTTTAACTTACTATCCGCGATGAAAAAGTCAATTGTCATGCCAACAAGGTGGCGTAAAGATTTTAACCCTTTAAGCGGTTGGGCTACCGAAAGTTGGCCACACTGATATTTTCTTTATTTCTTTGATTTGGGCTTATTTTTTAATTCTTATGGTGTATTATTTTGTACAAACATTTTAAAAAGGTCATGTAGTTTGTTAATGCCTTTCATATTTCACTTATATAGTGAAAACGCGAATTATAATATGGTGTTCAGCTCCAAACAGTAAGAAAAATTGCCAATTTTGAATCCTTTTGGGTAAAAAAAAAATGACGCTTAAAAGTTTAAAGTTTTCGTATCACATATTGTGTGTTTCGGAAAAAAGTAAAATTCAAGATATAACTTGAAATACATAAATATTACTAATATAAAAATAAATTTGTGTCGGTGTATCATATATAGCAATTAAAAGTTTTAAGCTTTCAATATTTTAAAATACATCTTAAAAATATCAATTTTTTTAATGAGTTAAGTTAAATGTCAATTTAGCGTTATAATTTATGAGACAAAGCATTTTAATGTGTTTCATAACTTTAAAATACTGCAAAATTTTAATACGGAATAAATTAATCATTACAAACATAAATAAAAACTGTTTTAAAACCCGTTGCTTTCTACTGCATGTTAGCTATAATGTCGTGTTAATGTTGGAACTATTTGCATCATGTAAAAAATAATTTGAATTTAAAGTGTTCTTTTTTTTGTAGAATTATGTGAAAGCAGCCTTAATGGGATGTCTATCTGTTTAAATAAATATATGAGTTGAGTTGATACCCCCCAAAATGTGTATTGATATTTAAGATGATTCAGCTTAATTCTCATATTGGAATATAAGTAATAATAAGCAATTGCAGATAAGTTAAATGTAAATACAAAACCTTTATATTATTCTTTATATTAAAACTTTTATACGATAAAAAATATAAATAATTTTTTTGAAACAGATAGATTTAGTAAAATAATAATAATAATAATAATAGACAAATAAGTATTTTTTTAAAGCACCTAGCAGTAACGTACACAAAGGGAGGGTCTATGAGTTCAATGCACCCTCTCACAGAACAACAAATTCTCAATTTTAAGATAGAGTTTACCCCCCCCCCCCTCGGCGCTTTCGTCTACGTATTTTTCAAAAAATACTTCCCCCGCCCACAAATAAGAAAGATCTGTATACGCCACTGACACCTGGAGCATCCCTTCAACAGAAAATTAAGAACTAAATGAAGAAAAAAATCTTTAAAGCAATATATTAGGACCAAAATTTAGCTATAAGTTATTTATTACAGGTTTATAAGCACTTATTCATTTAATATAAAATCTAAAGATAATGAAGTTATTGAATTTCGAAAAAAAAAATCAGTTCTTTGTTTTCTCATTTTTTTTCTTTTTCTTATACCATGTATTAAGTATCAAAAGACATTATTACAGTGCTTCTCAAACTTTCAATACTCGCGACCTAATATTCACAATCATCATTTTCTTCGTGCCCCCCTCCATACAATAACATTGTATTGAATTCAATAATACTATACTTTTACACTAAAGCTACAGTACGACTTTAACCTCTTATGTGCCAACGACGTATATAAACGTCTCACTCAGCCAAAGTGTTAATTGCCCCGGACATATATATATATACGTCTTTCCGAAGTACGATCTTTTCTGCGAAATGCTATTTATAAAATTTTTCCTAAACCTTTGGAATACAACAAAAGGACTTGACAGTCTTTGCAAAGGATTTAGTTATTTCAGAGGATTTCTCTCGCTTATTTATTCCTTTTCTCCCCACCCCAAGAAAAAACCCATCAAAATGCGAGCGTCTACGTAGAAAACCGTGGCATTGGGGACCAAACCGCGTAACTTTTAATCTGCAGTTAAGGTATTAATTTTAAACCGTACAAATCATCAAGATGAGTGTTAATACAAGCCCATGGGGTCACTGGTAATTTTCAAACTTGTTCTTAATTTAGTATTGTTAAATTAGTAATAAAATACATTGTACACACAGTATAGATACTTTTATAAGTGTATTATATCAGTAAAAATGTGTATTTTATATTTTATTATGTCAGAAAGTATTTTGTTTGCTTACTTTTAGTAAATTAATAATGTTTTGAATAATCTTTAGTTTTCAACTTTTGAATATGCTCGTGCCCCCCTTGTAAAGTTATCACGCCCCTCAAGGGGTGCGCGCCCCACAGTTTGAGAAACGCTGCATTATTAAGTTTCTCCCAGTTACACGCAGCTGTTTTTATAAAGAATAGCAAAGGAAATTCAGCATTTTTTTATATCAAGAATTTTTTTTTCTATTACATATAATTCAGTAATAATAAAGTTATTTCTAGGCTATTTATGGCTATATTCATTGATAATTCTTTTTGTTGATAAAAAATAGTCAAGTCCCTAAATTTACTACCATTAAAATAATGGTTTATTTTTTTGAAGTTGTGTTTTTCAAAAACATGAAAAATGTAAAAAGCTAAATCGGCTTATTTGAAAGAGAAAAAGCGTGAACAATTTTAAATGTCCTCAGATGTGTATTAAATGTACTAATGTGTTAACAATCATTATTTTTGAATTTTTATTCATTTATAATTTTTGGCTATTACATAGTTATTTTTTTAATTTTATTTTGAATAATAAAATAATTTTTAATGAAAATCATGGAGTTCTTCAACTATGTATACCTTTCTTTCTTGAGTTTTTTTAAATAAAAATAAATCCGTGTGCATTGTTACTATAATCATAGGAAAAACATTGATGTGATTTGACGTTAATATGACATTGATCTAAATTTCCCTATTGTATTACTTATAATTCTTTGATAAATATCTTTCATGTAATAAAGTTACATTTATTTTCATTTATACATTTGTGTAATTCTATTACATATGCTTACGTTATCTTGGATTTAAAAACCGAAATACAATGCTAGTTATACGTGGACAAAGGGCTGCAAATGTTTGTTTTTCACTGCGTTAAACGGTTGATCATTTCAGTATTAAAGAATTTATATTTTCTTCTAATATTATAATAGGCACCATATAAAGATGAGCTTTTAGCACATTCAGTTGAAGGTATCCGACTACGTTCGGAACCGTTATTTTTCAAAAGCATATAAATGGATAATATTTATGATATTTAGTGTCACTTAGATTAGAAAATGTATATAAAATTGTTTTAAGAATAGTATTACAATAAAAAATTATTTAAACACAATATTTTGACCAAAAATGAGCATAGAATTACCCATTTTCAAAATGTTCTCCTTTTGTGAAAAATGCTTCTATTATAATAATATTTTGCCTGTATATAGCTCAGACTTCTGTACAGAGGCTCAACTAGAATTTTTGAAATATATATAACTTAGAAGTGGGTTTATCCATGTTTTACGGCAACAGAGGGGAGAAATTTTAAGAAAAAACCACCGATAGTTATTTCAATGGGTTGTAACACTGAAGTAATGTGAATTTTTCAAAACTCATAGTTGAGCCTCTGTACAGAGGTCTGAGCTGCATAGATGTAAAATATTATTATAATAGAAGCATTTTTCACAAAAGGAGTACATTTTGAAAAATGGTTATTCTGAGTTAATTTTTTGCCGAAATATTGTATTTAAATAATTTTTTTTTGAAAATGTCCTTAAAACAATTTTATACATGTATTCTAGTCTAAGTGATACTAAATGGCATGAAAACTATCCATTTATGCTCCTTTTTAAAATTTCGGTTCCGAACGTAGTCGGATAAATAAATTGTAATAAATTAAAATTATAAATTTGCCTAGAATTTAACATGTTGTATAGTTTGTTTATAGAGAAGGTAAATTTCTGAGAAGGAATATAAATATAATTTAAGTACAAAATAATGGAGAAAAACTTATGATGCAAAAATCTATTCTTATAAATATATAACAACAATATAATGTAATATATTAATTTTACAAAATCTGAAGCAAAACTAAACCTTTAACATCAGCAATGTCCCCCATTGTTATTAATCATAAATTATATCTTAAATAGAGGATATATTTTGAAAAATTATTATACCGACATTTCGGAACACTGAAGAATTTTTCTGTCACTAAGGAAAAGTCAGCATTTAATTAAATCACTATTTATAAATATGAGTCTGACGATGACAATTTAATTTGCCACAAATTATGAATGAAACATGAATGGCGGGAATAAACTATTATTTCTTATACAGTAGGTTATTAAAAGGAATTTTAAGTTTTTAGTTGAATTATTAGTATGGAAAATATTTATAAATTTAAATTTTAACAAAAAATAAGTGCAAGTTGTAATAATACAATAGTATCACAAATTTATTTTAGATATGACAGAATTAAGAAAGTTTTGGGAAATAATTTTTAAAATAAATGTTTGAAATTTATATAACCAAAGTAACAAACCTACAGAGTTAGTGATAGTTTGCTATACAAATAAATATCCTGAACCTTTAAAGGTAAAATAATTATCAAATGAAAAATGGGTACAGATTCTGAAATTCTTACATATATTATTTGAGTTGTGAGCAGGTCATATAACCCGTATGAAGCTTTTCAATGATTTCTGTTGCACGAGTTCAAATAAATATATTCTCATATGCATTATTCACTTTTGAATTTCAGGTGATATCAGTCTAGAATTAATTTTTTATTCATATATATATATATATATATATATATATATTTCTTTTTGAAATAGCCTATACTTTGGTTTTCTTTGATTGGAATCATGATTGATTCGATATATTTACTTGTAACAAAACGAATATAGTACATGTGTCTTTTCTTCGCAAACTTTTTTACTATTCATTCAAATTAAACCTATATCAAAATTATAAAACAAATACCTTCAGTAGCGCACACAGAAGTTTTCTAAGGGAGGGGGGCGTCCAGGGTCGAAAGTCTATCATTCTTGTGTCATGCTCCTTTTAATTTTGTCGATTTTGGAGAGCAAAAAACAGTAAAAAAATTATTATTGAATAAATAATTAGTATTATTTAATAAAATAAATCATTAACAATAAATATTTAATTAAATTTTACATATTATATACTTAAAATTATAATCAATCGGGAAAAAAATCAAGGCTTAGGGGGGGGGGGGGTTCCGGAACCCCTAGGACACCCCCTTGTGTGAGGCACAATACCTTTATAGAGAGCCATGAAAGTGTAAAAAATTTTAATTATTTATTTAACACTTATTATCAGAGCAAGAATGTTATTTTTAAAACGTCAAAAGCCAGGTTTCCATTGATTCTTATTTCTTAAGTTACTGCCCCATGAATATTTTTATATATATCATAATGGGGACTCTAAAATCTTATCTCATATTGAATGTATACGATATATTTATTGAACTTTTGGTAAGAGATAAAATTTATCGTATACCAATTGAATACATGCAATATAGTTTTTTATTCAAATGAAAAAAAATTATACTTTGCTCAATCTACAATAAATGCAAAACAAAAAATACTACTAATATATCCCTAGATGAAAAAAAAAGAGAAATAGTCTTATGGATTAAATACATTCTGGTCACTCTTGCCATTTAGTGAATCATATTCTTTGCATATATCTATGTATTTAAGAAAATACTTCTCAAGATTTTAAAATTTGATTAAGTTAAAATAAAATTAGATTCACATAAAAATAAGTGTAACAAGTAATTTAAGTATTGAAGTATTAAGTATTAAGTTTGTATTGAAGTATTGCAGATGAAGTTAAATACATGTACATTCACACAAAATAAATTTCAAAACAACTCAAAAAACTTTCATAAATCTTGTTTATAAGCCATTTTATGTATTGAATTTATAAATGAATTGAATTAGATTCAGTAAAGGAGATTCCATCAAAGTAATGCTTTAAAAATTATATAATTTTATAAGCACTTAAAATATTATGTTATTTTTTATAAGGCAAAAATTTAAAACTAATATAACCGTACATATAGTAAATTTTAAAAAAATTCTTAACATAAAAAATTTGGAATTATTTTTATATTATGTTATAAATACGTGTACGTATAATTTTAATTCATTCATACAGTGTATACACGATTTTTTTAGCTTAACGCCTTCAAGTCACTTGCTTATTTACAAAACAATATTTAGTTAAACAGCAAACATTTTTTTTTTACGAAAGATGTTAATCTTTATAGTTAAGGAATTTTTATTTTCAAATAACTCCTTACCTTTTATGAATAGCTTTACATCAGCAGTAAGCAAAGAAGCCTGTAAATCATCTTCCTTTTTTTTCCTGGACAATTTTATTTCTCACCTTCTTTCTGTGTATCTTCTCTTAGGGATTACTGGTTTGTTTTCAATAAATCACGAGGAATTATGTCACTTTAACGCAGCAGATTCTCTGGCAAATCTGAACACAGAACACATAATGGTTCACATTTCAAGATTGTCATGTTTACAAGTGAAAGAAATAATCTGTAAATGCGCTTAAAATGGAATATTTTTGTAAAACAAAGACTTTTTTCACTGTAAAGCAGACTCAAAATAAACTATCGTTAATGTTGTAAATTTCGTAACAAGAGTTTATGTTACGTTGTTATGAATATTTATCTCAGATAATGAAAAAATAACTTAGATGATACACTTAAAATGTATACGATAACTCTTATCAACTTGAACTGCGTATATGTATGTAAATAATTTGCATAAACTTTTACGCGCGCGCGTTATCAGCAAAAACGAAAGAGCAGATTATATGGTTATTTTAAGTGATGATATTCAATGAGTGATATAGAATTAAGCATACTTAAATAATATTTTGACCCCATTTCATTTATATTTACTTTGTGTGAAGATGGAAATAATAAAAAAAAAGTTACGGATGAAAGCAGAATAAGAAAAATATTAAGGACAAAGTTCTAAAACATGATGGTTATCTCAGTGAGTACAAAATATGTATGCAGCTAAAATAAACTAGAACTTATCTGATAAACTAAAAAAATAAACGTTTATTGCCATAAATTTAAACGTTTTAGTGATTTTATACTTGGATGTTAAGGAGAATAAAATTCGAATTAGTTCCATTTATTTTTGTGTAATATTTGACATAAAGCAATAAAATACCGGAACACTATATTTTAAGTACTTATAACTTAGTCTTTTCTTTCAGGATTTGAAAAGAATGAATGAGTATAACTGAACTAAACTTATAATTATAGGTATATGTTTCGAATTATGACAAAAAAACCATTTAATTTAAATCCAAATCTCCTGTAGCTTTGTCAACGACAAAATTCAAAAAAAAAAAAGAAAAGAAAGAAAGAAAGAAAGATGTGCCTTTTTAATTTGAGCTTACAAAAAAAAAATATGTTTCAAAATGGAAAACAAAGTTTTATTGTATAGCATTAATTTAAAAAACAATAAAACAATCAATACCGTTATGCTTAAAAAAAGAATTTTTTTAGTGAGGAGTGTGTGTGTAAATGTGTTGGCATGTTAAAGTATATCTTAAAAATTTCACTTTACTGTTTATTTATTTAAAATATTTTAAAAAAATTGAACAATATCAGATGCACACTCTTTTTCAAACCAATAAAAATCGATTCCAATTATGTAATAAATATTATTAGACAACATAATTCAATTGATCTAATCATAATTATTTTTTAGTTTTGTTAAAATTTAGATGTTTCAAAAAAATCTCTTAAATAGAAATTATCTGTATGATAATTTTTAATACATTAATTAATTTCTAACTTTAGATAGCAAAACGTAAATATCCAGCAGTTTAAAAAACCAGTCTTATAATACAGAGATTAAAGTTAATTATAATAATTTCGAAATTTTCACAGCTTAAAAAATGAATTTAGAATTATTTAGTATTTTATATTTTTATATCAATAATTATAAATGTAAATATGTTTTATTTTATTAAATATTGAACATAGGCACAAAAGAAATTTTCCTTAGTAAAATATACTTAAATAGCTCCAAAATACACAACTAACACACATTCTGTGTGGATGAAAAATGAAAATGAATTGGTAAATTCCACTGTAGTCGCGTCGATCGCCTAGAAAAAAATCATTACTGAACCCCTAACCATCGTAGAGAAAAATAAATGTCAAACTACCGCCAGCGGAGGTAGTTACATTAAGAAGACGAGTTCATTAAGAGTTACAGATCGTTAAAAGAGCAGTTTGGTAAGTATATTGCATCGCAGTGGACAATCATATATACACGTTAAGATTTATCGGTTATGAGGAAGATATTTGATTCATTGATTGGTTTTTAACGTCACAATGTTAATTGTGAGGAAATTCGTACTTTTGAATCATATCAACTGACGACAATAACATTTCAACAGTCACCCACTCTTCAAATTTCCACATCACGTCTACGTGAGAGCTTTGATCTTCGATGTATATAACGTACTCACGCTATCTACATGACGAGTTTTTAACCGCACAAAGACTAGAGCGAACTACTCGACAGCTGCGAAGGTGAACAGTGGGTTTCGACCATGTTCACTGTGTCATCATAATCACACTCGAAGATGGCTGGAAAAAGACAAGGTAATACATTTGACTAATGCCAGTATAACCAGACAGGTGTTATGGCCGTAGATATACGCTTTCTCGGGAAAATGTGAAAGAATGAATATTCTTTAAATATGCAGTGAAGTCTCTTCGTTGACCTGCTACAGCACTTTCAGGGTTTTTTGAATACAATCTTTTCAATTATTCCTCGTTTGTCTACCATTTGGACTCAAGAGATTTGCATTTATAGCGTCAGCTAAGAAGACTGACGTTAAATTTACAACACTGATATTTCCATTTGAAATAGTGTCTTGCAAGATCTACATGCATGCGGAGCATCAGAAAGTTGTCTTTTCTGAGAAGTCAGGCTTTTATCTCAGCAAATACGAGTAAATATGGTAACAAGTACGAGTCTATGCGAGTCTAGAGAATATATGGTAGCCTATATATAAATCGATAGCATATATGGTAACATATATACAAATACCTATAATTGAGTATCATGGTTTGCATAACACTCTTATATATCTATAACAAGTCTCCACTGGTCTTAAAAGGTGTCATTATAACAACCAAAAGTGGATAGTGTGCTCCAACAGGTATCATCAACCGTCATTTCAGTCATAGTCTATGTTATTTATTAGCTGCATACGTAACACAACATTCAACTAGCCCTGCAAGTATTATGTATCTAAGCATCCCTGGTTATACATAGTTCTTGCTTGAATATACACCCACCGACATCTGCTACTTGATTGGGCTTCGTTTGTATTCGTAGCTATCACTAAAAACAGACAACGGGTTTGGGCAACTGGATAAGAGCGAATGGCCATTCATCCCCAGACTACAAGTCTCACACTTCATATTATCGCATATGTGTATAATGCCATATTCGTCATTTCTTAAGTGCACAATTGTGATGTTGAATTTAGGATTTCATACATTCCACATCCTGTATTAACTTACAATGCATTTTAGTACAAATAATTAAAAATATATCACTTAAAATTAAGTAAACATTAGGGGTGGCGATTCTTTCCGAAAGAAATCGATTCGAATCGTAACCTGAAGAATCGATTCACAAAAAAATCGAGGTCTAAAGATCGATTTCTAAGAAATCGATTTTTTTTCAAGTCTGCATTTACAATGTAAATATCAATCAATTTTTATGAAAAATACAAAGATATTATAATAAACGACCTCTTATCAGTAAAATCAAAGAATTTTTGAGTCCAGGGAATTCGACAATTACAATTATTTTTAGTACCATGTCAAAGTATCAGGTATAAAAGAAGACATTTATTTTCTAAATGTATTTGTTACTTTAAAAATATTAGAAAATAGGTAATATAGCTTATAGTTCCCAATACTTAAAATATAAGCTTTTTAAAAACATTAGTCAGTCAAGTTTATTGGGATCCAAGTGGTTCCGCTCATCACTTGCGATGTTGCCGGTAATCGAAACAAAGGTGCCCACAAGGAACAAGTGATCCGACGACACTTAGAGTGATTTATTCACCCTCAATTACTTATTACTCGTAACAAGTACTACATAAAAATAAATATTTATTTCGCTAATTACACTGCTTTATGACAGTCATTCAATCAAGGCATAAACAAATAATGCAATATCATCAAATACAAAAAGTCAAAAATTACAAACGGTACTTTCTTTTTAATTATTAAAGATAGACAAAGGAAACTAAGTACGCTGGCATCTCACGAGTTTTTGAGTAATTAACCCTTTAACCGCCAACACCGTAATATAACGGGTTTTAAAGATAATACATTCAACTAATTGTACATAATATATTTTATCAGTTCTGTTCTGGTTTTGTGGGATATAAAGCAAAAAAATATATTTTATAGCTTTTACTAAAACAGAAAAAATTGAATGTCGATTTTCTAGGAAGAAATATCGATTCACTGAATCGATTCAGTACTACATATCGATTTAAAAAAATCGATATTTTTGGCCATAGAAATCGATTCTTCGATTAATCGATTTCAGATCGCCAGCCCTAGTAAATATTTCTCATTCGGTTGATTTGAACTGCAATGAAAATTTAATTCAGTTTTGGCTAACATATGTATACATAATATATGTATCAAATTAGCTCTTTAGTATATTATTATTTCTTACATTTTTCTTACGTGACTGATTTTGATAACAATGATGTAAATGGAAAAATGGAACTAACAAAAAATCATGTTTGTAAATATGCAACTACACGAATGAAATGAAATTTGCAGCAAATGTCAAGTATAGGATGCTATGCAAAGCAGTAAAGTTTCAGAGTCATGTGTGGAGTAAGCACATTTACACGCTTTCATTATTAGTTTATAGGGTAAACTAATAAATGCAGGACTGTAGTGGTACGTAAAAACTCGTGCATGGTTATTTGTTCATGGCGCACGTTTAGTGGGGCCTAAGAATGTCTCCACGATTAAATAAGGGTACATTTCAAGAGCTTATGGAGTTTGAAAGGGGGAGAACCGTCGACCTTCGTGAAGGAGGATTTTTTTTGTCCTGCAATAGAAGCTTGTGGGCTGCGAAACAGTTCCATAACGATGCTAGTTTAGAAACAGTAGACTGACGAGCACCGGATAACTTAAAAGAACTGAAGTGGATGACGGTAGAAGACATCAGTGAGTGATGATAGACACTTGATGCGCACATGAAGGTAAATGACCGTACAGCTTTCTCCAAGCAGTTGACAGTACCTTGGACTAGTGCTACGTGTATTAATATTGGTTTCGTCAATTCGTCGACGTCTGCTGCACCGTGAACTACGTGCAAGGATTCATTTTTACATGATCCTCTTCGCCGCAAACCATCACAACGACTGTGTTTACGATGGGCTCATGAGCACAGATCCTTGAGAGCTGATAGTCAACAAATCTGTTTTTCCTAACCCTGCTTTATTTTAAGGAACCAATGTTAGACACTACGGCATTGAACACTGCCCGTCAGAGTGCATTTTTGAATGTCATAGCCGATGAACACCCAGATTTATGTTCTGAGGTGCAATTTTGCGTCATGAATGATCTCAGTTGCTACGAATTAAGGTTAATCTGAATTGCAACAGGTACGTCCGTGGATTTCTAGAGCCCTATCTCATTCCCTTCCTTCAAGACATTCCTGGAGCTATCTGTCTACAGGATAATGCATGTTCACATGTTGCAAGTATTGTTCGAGGCTTCTTTTCAGCTCAACACATGCAACTTCTTCATTTGCCTTCTTATGCGCCGGATATGTAACCTATTGAAAATGTTTGGAATTTACTTGATTGGTGTCTTGCTCGTGACCCACTTCTTACAATTTAAAGGGACGGACTTTGGAAGCACATACAAACAATATGGAATTCTTTTCCACAAGCAGACATTTAACATCTGTTTGATTCCGTGCCACAGAGAATAGCAGCACTGATTACAGCGCGTGTTGGCTGCATCAAATACTAATTTCGAACTATTAATATTGTTTTTGTTTTGTTTGAAAATTTAACCATTTACTTGTACTAGTACAATTAGTATGTGTATTACATTTAATTCTGATGTTTCCTTCATAATGTTGCATTTTTTTTACAAAAACTGGTTTACATAAGTATGTCATTGCATCTAAAAAGTTTTTAAAAAATAAATTAATGATTTAGAATTGAAAATTTATTTACCATAAATAATTATCATGATCATAATTTAATTATTCTTTTCTTAAAAAATAAATCTGAAACGAAATTTCAATTTATATTTTATACAAAATTAATTACATCAGAGATATTTCTCAATATACAAGTATAGTCGCAGGGTATTTTTAAAGCCTGGTCACATGCATTTTACTCATCTTAGGAAGTATATTGTAGTGACGATAAATTACGTATTTTTTCTAGTGTAATATTGTTTCACTTATAGATGGTTTAGTTCAAGATTAGACATGATTAACTTAAGTATTAGAAAAAAAAACATATTGCGTCTATTAGTGAAAAAGGTTTGTATAGGAAATAAAAGAAAATTATTTGAAGAGTAAAATTGTGGTTCTGCAGAAAAGTTATAATCCAGATAACTCCAATTTCTTTCTTAGTAAATCAAAAATAGAAACTGTTATGGAACTGAAATAAGGATAACCTGCGTTGTTATGACAACCAACAAATAATAGTAATTGATTTTAAAAGTAATTTATAAGAAAGTATCGTTAAATCCGTTCATTATTTTCAGTCTACTCTTGTTTTATTATTGAACTATATATATTTGGTAGTTCGTAGATAATAAGGTAAATTTGTCTTTTTATATTTTTAATTACATTCTTTACTGAGGTATTTCGTTTCAAAAATTTTTCCCCATTAAATGATGCCTTGTAAATTAAAAAAAGAAGGCAAGTCTGTCTGTCTTATGAGATTTTTTGTAGCAAATTTTTATTTCACTGTAGAGTAGTTTTTTTAAAATTAAAACGAAAAAATGTTTTTTTCTTTTTTTTTCCAAAATGATGTGCAAGAAATCTCAAACTATCCATTTTTGTTTCTTTTTTGAAAGGTTGATATTTCTTGGATTCATTACCTAGATTAATTTTACAGACTTTATGGTTTGAAGGTAGGAGCTGGTATCAACACAGGCTGACGAACTGGTTAGGGTATCTTATGGAATGATAATCTGACAATTGAAATGTTTACATGTGAGATTCCAAGACCCCGTGTCTTACTTTAAGCTACAGCGAATGGAAATTCCTTCCTTTTAACGCAGGATGATGTCAGAAATCATACAGAATAATACAGCTTATGGTTTCGTCAGAATGTTCTTCTGACCTAAATCTTATCCATCATACTGAGAATAATTCGGAAGACGCATTTAGTGAGAACACTGCCGTGGTACGTGGGTACTGCACCCCTTAAAGTATGAAAAAGTTTTCCCCAAATTTCTCACCCATAGCCCCATCGCAACCATGCTAAACAGGTTTATGACAGTTTTAGCAGTTTGGGGGAACCACACACAATATTCAACAGCTTATAGTAATTCTAAACAGTTTTTTGTCTCTTACATGTAACCAAATTTTTGGTATGTAGCATTATTCAATGTTTTTTATACATTCCAAAGAATTAAAGTTCCCACGTAATTGTTTTTTGCTTCCCTTATTAGGTATTGAGTTTTGTTACATTTGTACTCTCTATTTTATGCCCATCCATGATATCAGGCAAAAGTTTCTTCACATTTTTGCTTGCTCCTCTAATTTTTTAAGCGGCGCACACCAGTCGTGGTGGCTAGAGAGCGGTGATAGAACGGTCTCCCAGAAACTCAGTACTAAAGATTTTCAATTGGTGAGAAATCTTATGGATGTTCTGTATAGGCAATAATCTAACATTCTCTGTTTAGAGAGAGCGTATGGTCTTGTGTTATTCTTTTGAAAAATGACGTTTTCTAATCCTCAAAGATAGGGCACAGACATCGCCCTTGAAATATGAGGAATGCCAAGCTGGCTGTTCAGAATACTGTTGAAGTGAACAAGAAGTGCTCGTATCGTACACCCAAAGTTTCTCTATACCATCACATCACATTCAGTGCCAGTATAATAATGTCGATTTCTAACAGATCATGTGCGTTCCATTCGATACCTTCCCACGCGGATACACATATTGTTGCACGTAGATCGAGATTGGTATGTAAAGTGGATGATGTGATGGAGATTGATGATGTGAAGCCTCTTCTGTATCCAGTTTGAGAGAACCCTGGGAGTTGGAAACCTCTTTTTATATATACTGACAATGTTAAATTGACTGTTTTCGATGTAACTTTTCTCAAAGTCTGTTATATGTACATGCTTGAAATTTTTCATACAATTAAAATACACCTTTCTCATTATACTGAAATAAACTCTTAGCTAATTTTGAGTTTTTTAAAAATTTATGAAGTATTTTATCAAACATTGCGAAATTTTAACCATTTTACACTTAAAATGTTTGTAAAAAATAAATTTTTGTGTTTTTTACAACAATCTCATTTAAGTATATATTAGACATCATTATAAATATATCATAAAAATTTACATACCTGTGAACAATAGTTTTTCAGAAAAGGTACATCGAACATAAAAATTTACATTTTGAGATAAATTGATTTTAATGTATACAGTGAGACTTCTAATCGGCTAGGAAATAAAAAAAAATAAAAGGCTCAGTTTACAATAACAGATACATGTTTTGGTTTATATCAGGCGTTCAACTTTTAAGCAAAAACGAAGGGCTTTGTTTTCATTTTTCGCCATTCAAATGGGCGTGGCCCAGTTTCAACGATTATTTGAAAATGTCTTAAGGGTCTCTAATTAGCCTAGAGGTTAAAGTAAGGTATTTTTAGAAAGGGAAAAATTCATACAGTTTGAAAATGTAAAATCTCAAATCGTCAAAAAAATAGGATTTTAGCTTTCCAACACCACTTAAGATTGAAATACAACTCAAACGTCAAAAATGTAATATTATATCACTTCACATTTTCTTTTGGATCATAATACCAATTTCTAAATTAAGGAGTAAATACTTTGACTTGACTGAATTATGATTCCAAACAACAAAATCTGAGAAACTTTTTATTAATTTTTTCAAAAAAATAATCTAACTATATTTTAATTTAAATCTTAGCAACTTGAATGAAAATCTGAGAACTACTTCTTTTAAAGTTGTTCTACCATACTTTTAACAAGAGTGTCAATGTACGTATTTTATTTGAGAAATTAGAATTCTAGATAGCATAATTGCACCGTTAAATTCGTCCATCTGGAGTCTTTCTTTAAATTAAAGTGAAAGATGAATTAATAATATCGTAAGAACGAGAGAACTGAACAAAGAAAAAT
>BMAV01024320.1:86733-111427 GCA_019973955.1 Trichonephila inaurata madagascariensis | reverse complement strand
ACCATTACTCATTTGTTTTCGTGTTGCAAATAAACGTATTAAAAATGATATGTACATCAAGAATACCTACAACAGGGGCGTCCAACACGAGGCCCGAGGGCTGCATGGGGCCCGCCAGGACATAAATTGAGGTCCGCTGACTGTGTTTAAAAAAACTTTAAATATCAGGTTTTTTAAAGTTTTCTCATTTTGAAATTTGAGGGGAAATTTATATATATATATAAACCTACAATGTGTATTTGTCTACTACCTGTTCATGTTTTAAAATAAATCCTTTTTGATGATAGAAATGTCCTTCAGATTAAAATAGATTTTTATTTTATCAAACAGTTACATTGGATTTTACTATAATAAATTACTTTTTTAATAAATTCCGAATTGCATTATGCATATCCATTACTCTATGGATGGTACATGATTCTCTGTGTGTGCGACTTTCATTTCTCCTCCACTTTTTCTGTTTGGAGTACCCAAAAAAAAAAGAGGCAGTCAGAAATGTTTTTTAAATTTTAAAAAAAGTATTCAGGATGGTTAAGATAATGGGCAATGTATACTTAATCGTTTGAGAATGACAACACAATCAAATTTTAACTATGAGTAACGAAAGATCCATTCAAAAGGAACACCGTTATTTTCAAGAAAATGGCAACTGTAATAATTTAAACATTATTTGATCATTTCATTATTATATTATATAATCCTTATTATATTATCTATGTCTGAATATATGAAAAAATAGTGAAATTAATAATAATAATTCATTTTGTTTTAAATTTTCTCTCCATTTTTTTTTTCCAAATCTGATATAAAAGGTACATATTTTTATGTGGGCAGCCCGCGAGATTATAATATTTTTCCAAAGTGGCCCGCAAGGTTATTTGGGTTGGACACCCCTGACCTACATCATCCTTTTTAAAATATTATAAGAAAAATTTCTAGCATTTTTCTATTTTAACTAGCTTATCATGATTCAATGGACGTTGTAGGAATTACCTTAGTCTCGTTAAATGGGATGGAACGACAGAAACATTTATCTGCTAAATATATAAGCGGGAATTCTATAACTAACTCTAAGATAGGGGACGAAGAGTTGCAGCAGATGCCATAATGATGCAATAGACGCCATAAAATGTTCTTACTTTCATTTTATCGACAGTTATATTTATCTTCAAAGTGTAAACGGAAACTCTATATCTTAAAAATCGCCATTTGCTTAGGTAGTTCTGTTTTATCTTTCATCATGTTGTTGAGCTTAGGAATGACCTTTTGCAGACGAAGTTGTCCAAGGAAATAAAGTAATTATTTCGAGTAATATTATCTTCGGTAGGGTATTGAAGTGCAATCACTCGTTATTCGAATACTTTGAACTTTTTGTCTTGTTTTGATCATAACACTTCACTTGTTTGAACTTTTGCCTTTTGGACAAACTCACTTTATGGAAATTTACTCTAATGTAAAATCCATATTTTATTTTAATATTTAAAGAATTTATTTAGCATACATATTGTTACGAATTTTGTGTAAATAGTGTAAATAATTTGTATTTGAGTGTTTAATGCATTTATATTACTCTGTTATGTTTATTTCATGTTAAAATTGTACCATTCACAAGCAATGCCACCCCTTACTTTATAATGACGATTCAATGAGAACTTGGCGAAATCTTGGAGCTAGAGCCAAGTTGGCATCATTTTTGGCGACCAAGTTGGTGACTTTGGTGACAATTTTGGCGTCATTGGTGACCATGTTGGCGAATTCGGAACCCTCTGGAATCTTATAGAAAGTAGTGGATCTCTCCACTAATGTCACGAGCGGCTATATTTCTGGAAGTTTCTGTCGCGCCTGTAAATAAGATGCTCGCCGGGACGGCGAGGAGTCTGGATTAAACCAGCGAGTAGTGAGGATTGTTTTGACTAGCGATTAGATCGGCTGTGCTTGTGAATAATCTTTACTTACGTGTGTTTTTAAACACTGGTTATTGTGTTTGATTGCTGTGGAAGGTTGAAGACATTCGGAGATTTACTCTGTGAATATTGTTGCTGAATCCTGTATTTAAAGGATTGGATTTTTGTTAATAAATTCGCATCGCTCTTGAAGAACTGTTTATTTTATTTGTGATTGTTCTGCTTAAAATCTACGAACCCTCAGATCTACGTAACAATATTAACAGCCTACATTGTCTATTTTAATAAGTAATATCTTGTAAATACAACTAACTGTCTTGTACAATTGTCGCAACCCGGTGGTTGCAGGTGTAGTTTGGGACACCGAATCATCAGACATTGTTATAATTTTTTTGTATTATTTCTAATGTCAGATTATGAACAGTTATTACAGTGTTCATCAATCTACCTAGTACATCACCGAAAGCTGGTATTTCTTTTTAGTAAGGTGCCATATTGGCGGATACCAATCGCCGCAGTAATTTTGATGACCAGTTTCCTCCCTAGAGGAAAGCACCTGAGCTCTGACGATGCGAACCCGTACTAGGATTTAGTTTTGCCTAGAGAACCCCCCTAAGGAACTTTTGCATTAGGTATAATTATACGGCATGGACGCTGTTGATTTTCTGCATTATGAAAATCCATCGACTTGGGCAGAGATCAAACCCGCAACCTTGGGTACAAAGGGCCAGCGACTAACCAACCACTCCACCCAGCCGACAAAAAATATTTTTTATTTCAGTCTAATCAATTAATGAAATAAAGTAAGAAAGATTCGGTATTTTTCCATGTCGAAAAATGTTTTTCTTTTTTAAATACAGATTTATTTTACTGAACAATTATTTTATTTTAATTTAGCTAAAAGCAATCTTATGTTGTAAAATAAGGTAAATACGTTTTACAGTTAATACAATTTTTGATCCAGAATAAAGTACTATTTTTTTCTTAGAATGCATAAGACTAAGTATAACAAAGACAAAGTACAAATCACCAAATGAACTTTGTGGAAAAATATATTGATCGAAGAAAATTAACAATAAAACAGTTTCACATTAGATAAGTTTTTTAAGGCATATTGAGACACATTGCGGTTTGGGAATTTCTTGATTCTTACTTAATGCCTTCGGTTTCATTGAACACACGAAAGCAAGAACCTTTTTCGACTTTAATTCGAGAATGTCCATTATATAGAATGCTTGCTCTTTTCATTTCACTTCCGCAAAAAGAACGAAATAGTTATTCACTATACTAAGAGAGTCAATGGTTTTCTTACTAAAGCGAAGCATCCCTTTTCTTCTAAATGGGCTGTTGGAAGAATAAAAAACATTTCGGAAGGCAGTACTGGGAAAAAATAAACTTTCAGAAGTTTCCCTGATGACCGAAATTGTTCCCTTGCTTTCCAGCTGCTTCTCTTTTGACCTTTATTTTTTCAATCAAAGTGGAAAAAGGAATGTAGTATTTTTTTTTCTTTACCTTTTTACGTTTTGGAAGTAATGTTTTTTTAACCTTCTTGGATACCAATACCAAGGTATTTCAAGAATTAAACTCAAATTACTGAATGAAATAGCTTTTCTAATTGTTAAGTCTATACATTGTTTCGTCGTATCGCTACAAGTGAAGAAAATGAAAATAAGAAAGAAAAATATAGTTGGTGAAATTAAAAAGCGCACGCAAGTTTAACTTTGATTTCCAAACTTATTATAACTTTACAGTTTGAAGAAAAATAATATTATTTTTCATTAAGTTCTGAAGTTTCACTTTTCACTTCGCTTTGAACTTCAGCGTTTATGATGGCCGTGGTAGCCAAGTGGTCAAGGTAACAGACCCGTGACTTGCGTGTCCTGAGTTCTATGCTGGTATTGCTGAAGACCCATCGTGCACAGGAGGACGATGCACATAAAATATGTCGAAGCTCAAACGTCTTCTCGTTGGTGGGAAAGTTAGGAGACAGGTTAGGCTAGCTTAGGGGTTGTCCTTGTCTTTTGACCATGGATGAAAATTGCGAGGTCCGTGGCCAAAAGATCTCGTGTTGCTGCTTAGTACAACGTTAATTTTCCCTCTCACTCGCTCATTCAATTTTTATGGTGATATATAATAGATTGGATCCGATTTTTTCCCTTTACTTTATAGAAGTTCGCTTTTTCCTATCATAGCAAAATTATTTAAATTAAAAAAAAAATCTGTCGCTCACTCGCTGAGCATGAAATTTTGAAAAATGAACATATTTTTCTGTTTTTATCAACTTCCTTTAAGTACTTCACTTTTATATCGTAATGCTAATATTGTAAATCTGAAATTTGGGATATAAGGTATAAGAAAAAAAAAATTTCTGTTAAACACATTTATTTCTTGCGCAAAACACTGAATGTGAACGCAATTTAAAGAAAAAGAAACGGCAATAATTTGTAACTTTATTCAAATCTTTACCTTTTCCTCGATGACAAACAAAACTTAAAAAGAGAAAACATGATTTTCGCCTTAGTAGTTTTGTATTCTAAAAAATGCTCTTCGAAGGTAAATCCCAAGAAATTTCAAACATAATATAGAGACTGAATACCGGAGTATCACGAGCAACTTACATATTTGAAGCTTTGATTTTTCTTTCAATTTATTAGACTTTGATACAAGACATATTAAAACCCCTTACTCCTCGATTCCGTCATAATCAAGGGGTGAATTGTCCCTCTCTATTTCTCGTGCCCGTGATATTTCCGGGCTGGAGTGCTCAAAAGTAACGCGCTAAAATGATTAAAACTATATTTTTCTTATGCTCGGAATCATGCTTATTTCTCACCAGATGTCAGTACCAGATTATTAATAATGTGTTTATATATAGCTATTTTATTTTAAACTAGATGTTAGCACAGTCAATCAAACATACATATTAGCGGTATGTTTTTGTATTGTAACCTTAGCTCTGTTACTTACTTCCGCTTTTCGTAAATACAGTTGGGTTACGCTCTGTGATAATATATATATATATATATTAATATTGTATTCATTACGAAGTTAGTCAGGAAGTAAATCAAATTCTACTTTAAGTATAAATGGATATGAGAGTGATTAGGAAATATTGTTTGTTTTGAAAGTTATGTTAGTGAATAAAAGAGCAGTGATGATGGATTTGTACTGTTAGGTGTAATGTTGGCTTTTTTATCTCATGCTTGAAATTTATCTCACAAGAAAAAATACTAATGGGATTTTACATTATGCAAAGTGAAATAAAATTCTCCTTGAATGTTTATAACGCATGTTTTTAAATTTTTTCTCTTGGCTGGAAAACCAACATTCAGTCATAATACCCCTAAACGTTGGCTTTTCTGAAAAAATTAATTTTTTGTATTTCAAGCTAAATTTTAACTAAAATTTAAAAATAAATACATGTATTAAACACACATTTAGTTTTATATAATTTTCTTCAATAAAAACATAGGCACTCTTTTAGGACCATTTTCGTCAAAATTACCCGATCTTTAAGGGGTTGACGTTACTACGGAAAGGGAGGCATCTCTCCCATGTCCGTTGAGTTATTTTGTATTTAAATAGATGGTAACACGATAATGAGTTTTCTCGGTAAGTATTTTTATTTTTGTTCACATTCTTTTTGAGTTGATGTTGTAAAATATTGTCTCATGTTTTTCGTGATTTAATATTTGAAATAATGTTTTTTTAATATACAGATTTTTAAGCTTAAAACAAATAATTTGACTATAAGGATTTTGAATTAGTAGATGGAATATAAAATGTGGTTTTCAACAACACTCCAGGTACATTTTTTTTGCAAAATTATTTAAATAAATAAGCAAAATATTGAAAATTACCAGTTTATTACATCTAATCAAACAACTATTTTGAAGCGAATGATATATGCGAAATTCATGGGGAGCTTTTTTATTGTAATAAAAATAATAATGATTTCCATAAAAAATTTAATTTAATCACAAATAAAAACCGTCAGAAAATACTGCATATTTTTAAATTAAAAAATCAATAATGTTTGATTTGATTTCTTAAAAATTCTTTATGATTTTTGGATTTTTAAAAGACTTTTTTGATTCAAAAACTTCAACAAAAATAAAAGTATTTTTTTTAAAATTAAATAGTTGTTTTTGCCATTATTTTCTTTTCCTTTGCATCTCATGTTCTCTCAATATTCAAAATGTTTAAAACATATTTTACATAATTAAAAGTTTTGTTTAAAAATGATAAAAGAAATCGTAACTTACAGTTGCATGTACTTAGCACATGCTTCTCAAGCATAATAACCTTTCCTTTTCTGCATTATATAATCAGACGCCATTTTGTTTTCCCCAAGTTAGAGTAGTTTAGTCATTTTCATTTATTAGAAGCCTTACCAACTTGTCGATTAGGGGTTCAACCTGTCACATTTTTAATCCCTTTCATTAATAAGTACAGGTGCAAAACAGACACACTTATTAACAAAATAAATAAAGATAAATTGACCTTTCTTAACAAGATTAAATCTACAACCAAGGATAGAGTCACTTAGATGTATAACCCATTTAACAATGAGGATAATGTAAGTACCTTATATCCCATGTTCTCTAATGTAATAAGCAAGAAAATAAGGTCTTGGCCTATTTTATTTTTATATTTATTAATTTGTTTCTCGTGGAAACTAATGGGGGCTTAAAAACTATCAGCTTCGAAAGAATGAAAGTGTTTATGTGCTCTAAAAGGGGAACTGATTGATTAGTTCGGAAGCATTAATGTCTAGGGTTTTAGTTTATTGGATGACGAACAAGATGAGACATTCATAAATTAATATTCAGTGGGAAACAGAAGAAAGTGGTGATGGTTTTACATGGGGGAAAAACACCAAATGAAGTTGTTCTCCGTTTGAATTATAACTTTTGGATTTAGGTCAAGAAAGGGTGAATGGATAAATAATTCATGCTTTTTTTTTACTTTGAAATAATTGAAATTCCTGTTTAAGAAACTGTGTGAGTAACTGTTTGTAAATTTATATCTTTTTAGAACGGTAACATAATGCATAAATTTCGCGAAATAAAAAAAAAAAAGTGTTGTTCTTCTTTTTTTTTTTTTTTTTTTTTTGTAGTTCTAAGTTAATTACATGAAAAAAAAAATTGAAAATTGTACGAAGTATTAAAATTTTACTTTTTAATGAATATAAAAAGTAAATTTATTTTAGCTGAAATGATTAAAAAATAAGTGGTAAGATATAAATGACGATAAAACCTTCAAAATCACTTTAATTAAATCATACAATCAAAAATAATCTTACAAAATCTTTAAAATAGTTTAATTATTTTAAATAATTATGAAATCCTTTCCAGCAAGACCGTTTTCCATTTTAATGCTCATTAAATTTGTGCATATGTTTTATTTTTTTTATGAATTGTTTTTATATATCTTTGTGCTTTATAATAATGCGTGTTGATTGCGTAAGGGAACAACTACCCTTCTTGCTAGGCCTAATGTTATTGCTGTACTGGACCCTTTTAAAGATAAATTCATTCCAATATTCTATTTCATTATATACCCCTGATTCGACTTAGCTTTGATATAAGTATCAAGAAGGCCCGAAGACACTCTTTAAACTTTTAGGCTGTATCTGAGAAAGGTTTACTTACCCACGTTGTTTATTAACTTAACGTTTCCTCAAAATATAGTTCACCAATTTGTCTTGTATTCGAGAGTGTGGTTATTCTTTTATATAACCACTATGATTATTTTAAAAAAATTGTTAATATTTTTTGAAACAAACTTTACTTATAGTTTTTTTAAAAAATAATAGCTATTAATATTTTTATAATCACACAGCTGTTAACTAAACCCCTCCCAGTCTTAAAACAATTTCGTTCGGCCACTTTTTGTATTCTCATTTAACTCAAACAAGCTTTGATATGGATAGCAGGTATACTGAGTAGCTATTTAGGCAAATGTTGTTACATAACTTGCATGACTTTTGGGTACATTTTATTTACTCATTTTTAATAATTTCAATATATTTTTCTTATAAAATGTATTTTAATTCTTAAGACATTTGTGGATACTATATTATACGTCAGTAATTGAGAACAACTTTTTTTTCTTCATTTTTCTCGTTATTTATTTTTAAATATGCAATTTGTAAGACATTGCAAATCCTTTTTTGCTTATTTGAATCTTTTTGATTGGAGTTTCTATACATCTGCGTGTCAGAAAATTGTTTTAATTCGGAATTATTTAAAAAAAAATGGTTGCATTCTAATTTTAAAATAAATTAAACCAGGAACTGGAGAAATTTGTTGCAAACTGTCTTCCCACTCATGTAAAGGAAATTTAATGTCCTACAGGGGTTTAATTCATTACGCAAAGATGCATCACTGTCTGACGAAAATTTATGAGATTAATCTCCCTGTAAAAGCCTGGAAAGCAAAAGAAAAAAAATATCGAAATCATCGTCAGTGACAGCGTGATATCGAAAACACATAAAATATATGTTTTCCATGCTGGGGACAGATAATGGTGAATTAATGGACCTGAAATAGAAAGTGATTCCTGAGCAACTGGATGGAACTAAGCATGTTATGCTGAGCTTCTTTGGTAAAATATTTATTTTTATCAAACCATGTTTATCTTCTTAAAAGGCATTGGAGATTATTTTTTTAAATCTGATTTAAAGTGTCTTTTGCAAAGTTTCTGAATCGTTTAGATTAATATTAGATGAGAGTTCGATGGATCTGTAAGAGGTGAATTGAATTTTTGCGTGAAATGCAATATAGTTGTTTGACAATCCATAATTCGAATAAAAGTATAGGGTTGTTCATTTATATAATGATTTGGAAAATAATCTTATTCTTTTTTTTGTGCAATTCGTTGACCTATTTTCATTTAATCGTGTGCATTCAGAAATATGTATTTGTAACCAGTTAATCATTTCAGGTCACTTCACATATGCTTTTTAATGGGCTGCATATTAGCAACTAAGCCTTTGCAGAGACTGAAAGTTCCCAAATGTGACGGCCATTCAGTAGGGGCATTATTTAGTGGCGCGTTTTGCTACCTAACTCGGACCCTTGAAGTAATTTAATTCAAAAGCTTTCGTTGGAGGCTAAATATTGTCATGATTTTGTTTTGCCTAGAGTACCTGAAGTCAAATCGATACTCAATGGATCTTTTACATGCTACATAATCATATGATATGCGTGCCTACCATTTTTGCATGCAGAAAATCTATCGACTCCAGCCGGGGTCGAACCCGCAACCTTAAACTTACAAGGCTACCACGCTACTTCTAAGCCACTGGAGCCGTTAAAAGGCAAAGTAGTATGTAAACGTTTCCACTGATTCCACATTTTTTTTTTTGCTATGTATTACAATTTCGGAACTTGCTTAATTGCTATGCATAGCAATTACGAATCTTGCTTAATATCAATTAGATTTTTGCTACAGAAATTTTTGCAAAGCAATGCAGTTTTAATATACTCTATCAACAAATGAATATGATATTGGTGTGTAATTTAACAAATTTAGTGTTGATAAATCAAACAGTATAGATAACACCAGGATCGATTTTTGTAAAATGAATTTATAAGATGCAAAAGTTTTTGACTTTAAAAAAAAATCATTTTCTGTGTCTTTTTTTTTTTTAATTTTCATTTGTCTTTTAAAACACAATTAATTTATTCACGTAGCGAAATTTAAATAAACAAATGTATCAAATAATTGAAAATGTTTTTTTTTTATTTGCACAGCTGATGTTACATACAAATGTATATACATAAATAAGTGTTCACATACATACTTACATATGTATATACACATTGAAGAGCCTTTATATAGTGATCATCAATTTAATATGAAGTAGTATCAATTTTGTTTAATTAAAACTATAAAAAAACCGTTTAGGCATTGATTAAAAAAACTTTGATATTTAGTCTAAGGTATCCGTTACAATGCACTCATCAGCTTGCCATGTAATTCCTGGACAAAACAAGAGGCAAACATAACACCGTGGTAGCAAACATTCGGTTTGCCAGGTGGAACCATAAATGCTCGATTAGTTTAATGTTAAGTGAATTGAGAGACATAGATATAATTTACATTTTACAAAAAAGGTTAATCGAACCTTTACCTGACGAATCCACTTTTACGACTTATTTTTCATCTTGTTAGTAAACGCAATCACTATCATAAACATTGATTTATGTAAAGGTCAAACAGTTCCATAATTATGTTCTCATAGCACTCAGATGTCAGGCATTGTCCTATTGCGATAATGGGTCCAGATTCCACTTCTCATAAAAATAGCTCATCAGGATACCCACACCAGTGCCTTGCAACCCTAAGACATTCATTGGTAGTCGGCGTATTCACACTCGTTTGTCAATACGATTGAGGAGAAAACATGGTTAGTTTAACTTTGCAACTTACCTCTATTCTTCTACAGCCCAATATAGATGTTCCGTAGCCCATTGCAAACGTTGTTTGGGATGGCGATCGTCAACACTTAAATATTGTTCGGGCGTCCGCCACCTAGCTCAAAAAGCAGTAGCGTAATCTAAACTACTGTTGAGAGATACACTCTGGAATACCGTTGTAACAACTGCTGGTGATGTCAACTTTTGTAATCGTTTGACCACGGTGAACAATGCCTAACAATTTCCGTCTCGTTTGGAATCAATGTGATGTGGCTTACAAATTGTTGACCACCGACTTGTTGCTTCCCCATCTATATATTACTATTGATAAATAGTCACAACGGGGCTTGAGCAGCTCTCCAAACAACTCGCTCATGAAATCGATGCTCACATTCTCTGAGCTATAATGATTTGATATTTATCAAAATCTAATGAATCAGCTGTTTTTCTCCTTATGCTTCCTAACATTCAACGTGTGGAGAAAAGCAGTGCATAAGAGCTTTATATATTTCAGATCAAACGATGGGTATTTTTTTCTTTGGGATGGTTTATGGCTATACATGTGAAAGGTTGTTGTAATATAATCGCTTTTCGTGTATTTTAAGTATTTGATTATCTATCTGGCTATTGAAAATTTGATTTTTTAGTTTGTGATAAAATTTGATTTTTAATTACAATTGCACATGCTTAATGAAATAAAACATGCCATTAGTTCTTTTTGTCAGATCTGAACGTGTTGACTTTAACTTCAACTTCCATAAATAATATCACAGTTTTTAAAACTAAGCTCTGTTCACTATATTAAAGCTTTAAAAAATAATCATAGTTAAACCATTACTAAGAGAGATAGCTTTCTTAGAGTTTCTAAAATCACGAACATAAAAGCTTGTCTCCGCACTTCTACCGATTGCAAATTGTATATGCTTATTAGTAAAACCTATCTTATAGCTTCTGATTAAAATTTGAAACTTTCTAATTTAAAATATAAAAATGCTTGTTGATATTTTTTATTCCTGAAACGATCCAAATCCTTTAATTTTGAGATATCTTTTATAATTCAACTGTACTCATGTTCTCATTTTTCCTTATTGGATATTTTAAGATATTTTTTTTGTATGGAATGTAAATATGTTTTTCTGTTTTTTCAAATATAAAATCTGAAAATACTTGAAACTTTAATTCAGTTCAATCAGTCAGTTAACATTGAAGCATGTAAACTACACGAAAAGATTCCCGGTTTTAATCGTGTAACAGCTTGCGAATACTAGTAATATAATTTGCAAAGGATGAAAGTGTAACTGTGTCATTATTTTAATTGTTTCGTAACTATTCATATTCAGAACATCTGCGTGTTTACAAAACTTTTCATTAGTTCCCAGATTCGTGGAGATCCGACATAAGTATAAAATGTTTTGTAGCGAATACATTGCTCATTTAAATTTTGAATTAAATTATAATACAACCAACAATGTTTGATTTTGAAAAAAACAAACAAAAAACCCTGGACACTCTATTTCTCTTCCCTACTTTGGACTAACTAATCAAATTTTCTTTCGGAATGAGAATGGTAACTATTCCTGAAATTCCCTTATAATCCAGGATTGCTTCCTATTATTCCTTGTCTTTGTGCAATAAAAACTCTCGGGAAAAAGCTAATGAAACATTGTTACTTCGGACAGTTCAGCAATTACAGACCAAGGAAACCGAATGTTCTTGACCAATGGAATGGCTTAGTTTGATCATCAAATAGTTCAGATCCTTTTCAGGCTCCTAATTAAGAGTATCTGTCTCTTTTTATTCGCTCAGATACTCTCTTAAGGAGCTTGTTAGGCAATTCAAACAGGTACTGAGCAAAACTGAGATAGAAAAAGAATACACGTGCTGTTTAGAGTCAATCATTATTTCAGATACGTATTATTCATATAAAAGAACAAATTATTTAAGTATTAATAATTTCATACTTTTGTCATGCAAATAATACTTATTAAAATAATATTACTTCGATCTCTAATGTACCTATGATTGCCATAAAATCTGGCGTATAAAGCGCACTTTTAACTCAAAAAATAAGATCGAAATTTACAAGTGTTTTAAAGATATTAGACGTCTGAATATATATCAAAATACTATTTATTTAAAAGAAATGACGTACTTTATGAACTTAAAAAGTTGTTGTTCTAGATGTATATTATATTTTTTTAAAAAACCCTTGGAGATAATACCTCGAATAAATGACTTCACAACATACCAGTATTGCACACGTGCACTCCAAGTTTATTCGTAAAACGGGGGGTGCGCTTCATACGGCAAATAAACCTAAAAACTAAGAAAAATGCAGCTTAAAAGTATAGGTGCGCTTTATACTCCAGTGTGCGTCTTACAACGGATTTTACGATAATTTCTTTCTAAATTTGATCCGTATTTGTTACGTAACTAATCATACATAAAATATGTACTATATATCAATTAACTGAATATTTTTTCTAAATATGTGAGTTAAGCATATATGTAAGTTTTTATATAAATTCTGGATAGGCAATCATACCAAACTCATTGCTTATTATATCTTTTAAAGTATTATTTTTTTCTTATCTATTTCCTGTTCTTTGTAATAGGCTCACACAATAACAGGTACTATTCTATAAAGTATTTCTAACAATGTAAAATAGATTCCAGCCATATATAAAATCCAAATGACATATAAAGTAATTATATGTCATTTGGATTTTAACCACAAAATAAATAAAAAGAAGTTCATTGAAAAACATCAGTTTCAAGATTGAATTGCGATTAATTTGATAACTTGTGGGTTTTCACTTCCTATTTTACATACTTTGAAATGCTTTAACCGCCATGATATATCAAAATGTTTAAAATGAAAGAACTATGAAATACACTCATGGACAAAAAAATTAGTGCACCAAGAAATAATTGCTGGATCGTAAGGAAACTTGGCATGAAGGTACATGTCGGGGAGATATGCAAATGATTAGAAATGCAGCGTGATTGCGCATTACGTATAGCGATATAGGGCATTTAACGTCGTTCTCCATAGAGTATAAAACAGGTAACCAAAGCTTGTTTGAGTGTGCTGAATCGTTTACAAAGGAAGAGCTGAGAAAGACATACAAATACGCCGTTTTCGAAGACAATATGAGCAGCTGTCGCAGTTTGAGAAGAGGAGAATCATCTGTATGATGGAAGCTGGGTTGTCAGCTAGGCGAGTAGCTCGTCAGTTAGGCTGCTCTGATTGTGTTCTGAGGTGTATTGGGAACAGTGGATCCGAGAGTTGCCATTTACAAGAAGACCAGGCTCAGAATGCCCTCGACAGACCTGTCATCCAGTCGAAAATGTAGTGTAACAGCATAAGTTTTAAGAAACAGAACACAATATTTTTTTTAAAAATAAATAAAATATTATGGAGTGGAATAAGAAAACCCAGATTATGATATTGATCATGAGTACAAAAACCTATGTTTAGCCCAGTGCTTCTCAAAGTTTCAATATTCGTGACCCAATATTCAATCATAATTTTCATTGCGCCCTCCCCATACAACAATAATGAATTGAATTCAATAATACTATATACATTGTTGCTAAAACTACGATACGACTTTAACCTCTTAAGTGCCACTTCCGTATATAAACGTCTCGCTCAGCCAAAGCGTTAATTTCCCCAGACGTATATATACGTCTTTCTGAAGTACTCTCTTCTGTGAACTGCTATCCAAAAAATTAATCCGAAGGCTTTGGAGTACAATAAAAGGACCTTGGCAATGTTTGTGAAGGATTTACTTATTTCAGATTACTTGCTTCTTTATTCCTCCCCCCTCCCTCCAAAATAGCACATCACACACACTCGCCTACATGGCAAACGGTTGGCATTGGGAAGCGAATTCTATAATTTTTAATCGGCAGTTAAGGGATTAATCATGAACAGTACGAATTATCAAGATAAGTGTTACTTTTTGTACATAATTTTATATATGACAACCCCCCGCGGTCACTGGTACTTATTGAACTTTTTCTTAACTTAGTATTGTTAAATTAATTATAAAATTCATTGTGTAGCACTGATACACTTATAAGTATAATATATCAGTGTAAATGTGTATTTTACTTTTTTTGTTATGTCAGAATGTATTTTATTTGTTTACTTTCAATAAATTAATAATTTGATTAAATAATTTTTTATTTTCTACTTTCCGATTTGCACGCGCCCCCCTCGTAGAGTTGTCACGCCCCCTAAGGGGGGCGCGCCTAACAGTTTGAGAAATGCTGGTTTAGCCTTAATTCTAATCTAATATATATACATGTGTAGCAATTCTTCAATCTTTTGAAAAATATATATTTTTATTACTAGTTATTACAATAAAATCATTTGAACTAAAATTAAAAATATAAATACATATTTTAACAAAGTAATTACTTTAAGCGTGAGTGAAAGTCTCAACACGTCAGTTCTTCGTGGTTTAAGACACTCCTTGAAATATCCTAATTTATTTGGAACAGAAAATTTAATATAAATTTTTGCAAACATATCGTAAGAGAATATAAATTTTATTCACTTAAGAGGCTTCAATAATTTTTCTGTAATTACCTATTCAAAATTTTATAAAGTTTTATGTAAAAAATTAAACCTTATTTAAATGCCGCTTTAAAATAAAAAACCGTCTTTGAATAATAGCTATTTTTACACTAAAATATAGTAGTTAACTGGATATAGCGGTATATAAAACTGGAACTGTATTGTAATAATTATACTAAATTACTGTTTTTCAGATATATAGTGAGTCTGGAGTAGTGTTTCTAATTTAAAAGCTTAAACTTACTTCAGAATAAATATTTTAAAAGGTAGTTCGCGATAAATTGCTAAAGTACACACTTCAATCTCTAAACTTTCATGTAAACCGTCATTAAAATATATATCTGCAGTATCTAAGGTTAGGCTTGAAAATTTTGTTAGAAGTGAATATATTATCATGTATCATCAGAAAATATTTTCTGAAAAAAATACTGTTTCCAGGGGAAAATAAGAATGAGAAACAGTTTTTTATTTAACCGAAAAAAGTTATTCAATTAAATTTGTCAAGTGCTAAAATGTAATGTTTGACAGTAACAATTTGCGTCTTGTTATTCAAGTTCTTAATTTTGCTCATATATTTCCTTTCGACATTGATGCATTACTAAATAAAAACACAAATTAAAATTAGTATGATAAATTATTTCAATCGCAAGAGTGTTGACTTGTGGCTAGATATCAACAAAAAATAACGGAATTACTTAATTAGCTTTCTTTTTTTTTCGTATACTATACATAAAATTATTACCCAAGAGGTTTATATGAATATAATATGTATGTATATATATGAATATATATGAAATGCAACCAGTTAGTTTTTTGGGGGTAGTTAAAGTAAACAGAGCCTATTTATTTAAAATATCAGAGACAATTAAATGTTTGCATTTTTATTGTAACATTTATGCAGAAAGATTTGAAACATACCATTCGTAAAGTGTGAAGAAAGTTATAAGATAAAAATTTTTTACATTTCCTTACATAGTTATAACATTCTTTACTTCAAATAAAGTAAATAAAAATAAATTTTACAAATCCATTATATTTGTAGCATATACATATACAGACGTACACACACACGTACGCCCGTATATATATAAGCACTTAACTTTGAACTTTTATCTCATTACCTCTTAAAGTATCAAACTAATCACCCATTTATTTCTTACGAACATATGGCCTAGACAATAAACATGTCTAATTTCAGATAGTTGGATTTAATAGCCCTATATGTCAGCATTAACTTTCAAGTGCTCTCATGAAATGCGTGATCGGCCTCTTAAGTGTTACCCCACTTAAGATTTTCGGTGGCATTCGTTTCTCTCTCTGCCTCTTAGCGTCAGATGATGTCTAACTTTACTCAAATAAAGTTCCTTTTTTTTAAAACTAAGTCTGTTTCTGACTCACAAAACATGTCATATATATATATATATATATATATATATATAATATTTTTCTTTTAAATTGTTTGACATCTAGGAAAAATTTTAAACTAGATTATTATAATCATAACTGTATTTCTTAAAAACAAAAAATGAATTTCTGTAACCTTCAAGCAAGATTTTGTATTACATCCCATATATCCCTGTACTTGACCAGTTACGTATCATCATCATCACATCGTTGGCTAAATAATCCCGGAGGGAGATGTTGGTCTTCTACAAAACATTCTTCCAAGCAATTCTCATGGTTGCCAGTTCCTACCAATTCCATACCTTTAGTGTCTAATCAGTGATAAAGGGGTCCACCCATCAAAGTCTCGGTCGTTCTCTAATTATTTTACTCACAGGCTGATATTTGAAAATCTTATATGTTGGGCTAGTAGTACCCAACTGACAAATATGCCCTTCAAATCTAGTTCTACTTAATTTGATGAATTTTCTTACATCATTGCCCTTCTTATATTTGTAAAGTTCAGTATTGTTCTTCTTTTATAAAAGTCTCATCCTGGTTATTTATACCAAAAATGATTCCCAGGACAATTCTCTGAGAAATACAAATATTGGCATATTTTTCTTTATTTATGTATATATACACTTTTGGAATTATATTTCCCAATATATTAGATTTCTGGATGGTAGTTTTGATGTATTTGTATTTTTCACTTATTTAATAATTGATATCTTAGTTCGTATAAATTAAATTTTTCTTAACTTATCTTAATAGTATAAATGATCATTATTTCTGTTATTTATTTTTCATACGTGCATTTGTGTATAGTATTTCCAAAACCTTACACATAGTCATTCATTTTATTATCACATTTAATATTAAACTGCAAACATCTATTTCTTAATTTAATATAAAATAGTGTCCAAAGACAGTTTGCATATATAGAACTCTAGATGAGTTATCTGTAACTATATCGCCCAATAACCAGGTCATATAATTGTGTAAAATGCATATATTATTAGAATGAGATACAAATGTAATCCAAGAGTTTTTTGGTTCTGAAAAGGTGTCACTGTCTTGGGTAAATTTAATTTCGTTCCACACACATCTGCCCCTTAGCTAACGCATAATCTTCTACGCTTATGCTTGAATTGCGTGATTTTAATTAGCTCCGGCTAAATCTAATTACAACACGAAATAAATTAAGCTCTTTAAAGATTGAGATAACCACTCAGAATCTAGAGCCCAAGTGAGATTTTTTTGTAAAGATATAATTTCAAAACTTTAATTTCGTGGTTGACATACCATTTTATGAAGTAAAAAATTAGACACTTTATGTCATCTAATTATGAGCTAACATATACCCTGAATATTTTTTTTTATTTGGCCACTAAGCTTATATTTCTAAATTTAAAAAGATTTATTCATTTCCGGGGGTTTTTTTCTGGTGTATTTACTTAATTGCTATTCAGAGCTTGTGTAAACCTTTCTGAAGTATTTATTTTATAAAATAACTTTTTATCAAATTTAAATGATAAAACACTTAATGAAATTAATAAATAGAATATAAAATAATCAACTCACTTTTTTTAAAAAACTACAAATGTTTATATGCAATACATAAGCAATGTATTTGCAATATTTACATTTTTTTAAAATAAAAAATAATTTTATGTTAATTTTTTTTTAAATTTTGCTAATAAAAATATGTTTTAGGTCACCATTGATTTATTCCGTTTCTACGAAAAAAATAAATGTATGCCGATATACTTTTATAATATCGATCTATCGTGGATATTGACTTCGGTTTACACCATTTTGCATCTAAAACCTCGTATATTCGTCAGTAACTCAAAAAAGTTTTCAGTAACTCAGAACCAGTTCCTTTGTTCAAAGAAAAATCATTAATTTAGGTTCATTGCTATTACTAATTATCCTTCTTAGGAAATATTCTGAGAATATCTAACTTAATGCATATGGTATTATTAATTATTTATATAATATATAATATTCAATTATAATTAAAAAATATTATACGTATATAGTAAATAAGTTATATTATTATTATACTTTTAAACATTATTTGCTATTATTATTATTTATGTATTTCTCATAATCATGTCTTATAAGTGTTTATATGCAATGTGAACTTCAAACCAATTAACAAACCAAATGAGTTTTAAGAATGAAATTATATTATATATATATATATAGAGAGAGAGAGAGAAAGAGAGAGAGAGAGAAATAGATAGATATAGATATAGATATACGCACAATAATTTTTTTAAAAAAAATAAAGCCATTAAATGATTAACTGAACAATTATTATTATTGCATCCAGGAATATTTCCCAGTGATACAAATACTGTAATAAAATACCGAACGTATTATCCAAGTGTTATTTCAGATATTTCCCAGAAAAAAATGATTAAAATTATGAGAAAAGAATTAAAATATTATATTAGTACTAATTGAATTAATCCAAAAATAAAATTCTAGACAACTGTTCTGTTTTAGAATGTATTACATGAATAAAACAGACTAATGGTAAAGAACTGTCTATTGAAAATAAAGCTTGTGTTTTCTGGAATAAATAAGTTGCATACAACATGGATTATCATTATCCCAGTAGACAATACAAAGCAAATAACCATAATCACTTACTTTGTGGCATTGTGTGTAAACTTGGTAGGACTGAAGCTCATAAATATTGCAAAGTTGTTTCGTGTGTCAAGGGCTATGAGGAAGAAGTAAAACTTATCCTTTCCACTCTACAATAATCCATGTAATTGTATGTACAATTATAGCCTGGAGATGGAATTTTTCTCCTTATGCTAAATATTTTGTTGCTAAAATCTCAGTCTCATTGTATGCATTCAGAATAGTCGAAATAATGTGAGGTAGAAAAAGGGATTTATATTTACTCTTTTTGTATAAAAGTATACATACTAAAAAAATGTTTCTGACCACCAAATTTATATATCATGCATTGATACAGTAACACTTCATCAATCGTCTTAATGATATCGCAATCAAAATAGTAATATTCTTCAATCCAAATAATTTTTTAATGTAGTTTTAGTACAAATAATGCAATATATAATAGCTTATACTTTTACTTGATTGGGAACAGTAGTTTTGAAACTGGTTTGCAACACTGCATTTTATTATCAACATGCTCTAATGGATTACAAATAAGAATTATTTTTATGATGTCTCACATGATTGTTTCTATAAAATTGTTAAAATTTAAAAATGTATCATTAATTTTTGTTAGCTCATCATTACAATATGAATAATGTGTTTCAACCTGAGTCAAAATTTGTAGGAAATCTAATACTATACTTATAAAAACTATTAAAAAATTCTGGGGACAGTATTATTTAAAATTATATACATTTTTGCACATATATCCAATTTGTTTTAATACGAATTAAATTTTATATTATATGATAAAATGTAGTACGTAAAGAAAGATAAAATGTAACTCAAAACGAATTTTGAGAAGAAAAAATTACAATTATACATTTTAATTATGTTAACGTATTCGATAGCAGATGAATAGACGTGATCAGATAATCAATCTTGAAGCCCGTGACCATCATTTGCATTTGTTTCAAAAATCGTAATAATAAATTTTATAACGAGCAATTTTCATGATTAATAAATAATTGTTTTTAGTAATTGATGGATTTTGAAATGAACTTTGTAACTTAATTTCCTCAAGATGCGTAAAGTAATTAGCAATTATATAAACTCATATTTGATCATTAGAATAAGATACATCTCTATAACGATATTTAAAATAATCAAAAGAAGAGATAAAGTTTAAAATAAAAATTTAAGCATAAAAATGTATTTTATTTATTTATTTTTCTATTTTTATTGCCTTTAAGTAGTATATGGTAAGACGTTTCGTGGGTTCATTCGGAAATAAACCAGTTTATAAAATATCAAACTTTGAAATACTATATTTCCTTTCTTCCTTTTTTAACCCCATGATGATGGATCATGAAAAGGGTCAAGGATTTATAATCAATAGTTTTAGCTAGACAAGATAAGACGGACCATACATCATACAACTGCATGCTCAGACATTTCCAAAGCAACTTAAACTCTCAGAATAAATTGAAGGTATACATGTAAAGACGAAATTTGACAGCTTGTCGAGCGAAAAAAATAAATTATATGCATCCACTAAAAAGACAATTTGTTGTTATTTTTAGAATATTATGTTGTCTGATTTTGCAGCTAGTTTCAAGGTTTGGAAGGAAAGAAAAGAAATCTTATTTTATACTTTATTTCTATTTCCATCTGTGAATAAGAAAAAAAAATTGCATTGTGGAAATGTAGAAAATAGTTTAAATGTTCTTTTAAATTGTATGAGATAATGTGTAATTTAAATAACTTCTTTTTTTTTTTTGTTTTTTTTTGCTTACTGCGTTTAATTTATGTATTTATTCAGAAAATTTGCATTTAGAAATAATCACTTACACTTCTTGTTTTGCTGTTTCATTCACATTTGAAATGTTTGAGTACGTTAACAAATTAAAATATTTGTAACAATGCTTATTCAGATGAAAGTGGAAGGGAAAATAAAAATAAAGTTTAAATGAGCAAAGCAAATGTGTGCCATATTTAATAAGATACATTTTATAAGTCATATTTTATGAAGATTCTAAAACGTATCTGTGCTAATATTATACATAAAACAAGAACATACGAGTAATACATATCAATAATAAATTTATTTTTGAATCAATATTTGACCGAGCAACTTCTGTAAATCCATAATTTAATTCATTTTATTATACAAAATAAGTATTATTTATTTGTTAAAATGGTTTAATAACACTGTTACAGTGGTATTTAACTATTAAACAATGGACATGCACACTAGAGTAAGTCTAAAAACTATGTATAATATTAAAATTGTTTGAAAGCAAACTGTAATTAAACTTATGGGAAAACAAACATTTAGCATTTTGAAACACCTTTGATTACTAAATCTTTTTAACATAACTCTTTTTTTTTTTTTTTTGCATTTACATTTGCATTTGTATTTGCTAACATTAGAAAATCAAATGTGCAGACACACACAAAAATAATGCTTGCAAAAAATTTAAAGGATTTAAATTTCCCATGATAGATAAAAATTTAACTATGAATTCAAACTGAACGTCTATAAAAATATATGAAAAATAGTAATTTTGCCCACTGTTCTGTTTATTATATAGTCATCTAATTTAAGAGGCACACTTTTCCGTTTTCAAACAAAATATAATCTTTCAGTGCTCATAAAATGTAATATACTTTAAGAAAGTGTAAAAGGTTTTTTTTCTAATAAGTATTTTACAGCAAAATTGCTTTTTCTGAAATGATTAAGAAAAAGTGATTTTTAATCCAAATCCTCTTGAGTGCATCCTAAGCTCTATTTTCATAATTGAGCAACTTTAGTAGAATGTGTTTTATAAGCGATGCATATTTTGCGTAAATAGGACTTCTTTTTCTATTTGGTTTTAGAGAGGCATGTTTTTTTCCCCTTAATTTCTTGAAACATTTAGACTTCCAAGAATTTTCATTAACCATGGAGCGAAAAAGATTTTTTTCTTGATTTTAACACTCTTTATGTATAATGAGCTGTGGGAAATGTAATATTTTTTCTTAGGTTGAAATAAAAGAAAATTCAATTTTATAGAGGTATGTAAATATATCCATTGGGAAAGAGGAAGTAGTTCCCTATTTTTCTACTAATTGACCTCTCATAAAAATGTAAAAATAAAAAGAAACATATAATTCATTCCTTACTGTTTTTTCTTTCGCCATATAATTAAAATTTAAAAATATTTTTATTATTTTATAAGCAATCATTTTATAAAAAAATTAATATTTTGATTTCAAAGTAAATTTTTTAAAGAACCAAAAAAGGGGAATTAAATAGTGAAACCACAAAAAAATATCTTGTAGGCTGAAAGTTTTTAAAATAAATAATATTAAAATTTTTAATGCACATATATTAGATAATTCCCCACTGCTATTCACTCAAAATACTACAGTAGTGACTGATAATCCTTCAAATAGATAAGCATTACCTCGTCACATGTGGACAATCATATTGTTTACACGAAAATGACTGTAGCATTAAAAGCACTATAGCTAGAATAAACATCCATCACTCAAGAATTCTAGATGTGTTCATTATCATCTATAGTAAAACGTGGATTTCAGCAAGGCAACTATTGCTTCACTTCTTTTGACTGTATGACACAGACGAATGCTTTACAATGATGTGTTGAACTCCGGATATGAACAAACGAATGGCACTAGGCTATCTTCTCATACGTATCCCGATTATGCCTGCCAGAAAATCATGATAGTCGTCTCTGAGTCTGACTGCTCCGCTGTCATAGGTTGCTTAATGATTTTTATATTACGAATAGCCCAACTTATTTCTCACCTGGTGTTTAAATCTTGCATGCCACGGTTCATGGTTTGTTGTTAAACTCAGCAACCGTGTCTTTATCTCTGAAGCGTATTATCTCCCGTTACCTTTCGGCAATGAGGGTCCTTGGTTTATTAGAACAATGTGATAATTTATACGAGTTTAACAAATATTCTTGTTCCCCTGGTAGCTACAGCTTCAGGCTACCTGTTTTCTTTTTCTGTTAATCAACGAACACAAATGGTAGATGAACAGCAAGTAACTGGCTCAGGTCTGATACTACAGGTGAACCTTAGAACATTTGAAGGAAGCGTAGCATGAGATGGTTGAATTACACATTTAAAATATCTTCCTTTCAAAGGCCTACCGCGGTAATTAATTTTATGAATGATAACTGAATAAAAATACTGATTTTTTTTCTCTTCAAGCCAAATGAGTTATTTCATCGTTGCAATTTATAATATTTTACCTATATCGTTCGTTTATTACATTAAACTCCATTGTGCTGCAGTTCATATTAGCAAAGATGTTTTTTAATTAAAAAAATAATCAAGTTTAAATTGGTAAAAATATTTAAAGGAATAACATTTTTGTACAATTCGCTTAGATGAAAATAATAGTATTCCGGATGTACCATAAGTTGTACTGTTTTGTATAATTGGAAAATTACGTACTGTGTTTTTTAATCTGAGTGACAAATTGACAGCCATAGTTTCAAGTTCAAAACATTTCTATTTTCTCTTCACTGATGATGTTAAAATGAGGAAACTTAAATGTAAAAGAAGTTTCTATTATATAATTAAAATGAACTAGATTATTTAAAAAAGAGTATATCTATGTAAAATAAAGTAAAAACATTAATATAACTCCATAATTTTCTATTCTGCAAAAAAGTGAGATATACAACGAGTGTCGTGATTAAAAATTTCAAAAGAACGTTAATAAAGAAATCTAACAAAGTTTAACTTTATAGAATATATTTTTAAGTATTCAATGAAATAAATAAAGCATTTGCGTCATTTTTATGGAGTTAATAATAAAACGCGTATGCATACACTATTACTCGCATTGAATGTCTTAAAACGTTTGCTAAAATTAATAATTCAATTCCAGTTTGTTTGTTTTTTCCTTTGGTTTTATCATATTTTTAATTCAGCTTTGTTCAGTTCTTTTTCTTGTTTGCAGAAAAAATATATTTGTATTTAATCTCTATATAAAATTTTAAGTCACTTAAAAATAACTCAATGGTATGAAAGTCTTTCACTATATTCTATTTTGCCTTACCAATGTGTTCTCTTTTATAATGAAACAATTTTCACGCAATTTTTAATTTTTCCGATAAAACTTATTAAACTTTTGAATCCTCTCTCATCCAGAAACTTCTGTTGCTATCATGTTTCAGAGAAAGCTCCGATCATCGTTTTCGAAATACTTTTATCGAAACTCGGGGCAAATTGGATCATTTCTATAAGCAATTGCACATATCATTTTTTTTTATATATATATTTCAGATTGTTCATTGATTCATCTCGCTGAAAAAAGGAAAATAGATCAGGAAGTATATTAACTTCAAATAATGTTTATTACTAAAATTACCAAACAGTTTCACAATGTTGCATTTTAAACATGAACAATTATAATTTCAAAATGGGTACGTTTATTTTTATCAAAAAAATCAAGCATTTTATTTTATACATGCATTTTTGAATCAAATTTTCTGTGTTAAAATATGATACGTTAGAAAATACCAAAAAATTACATTCAGACATACATTACTTACGAAAGATTGTATTTATTTCTTTATTTATATTTCGAGACTTTTAATGGGTTTCAAATCTATGAAAGTCAAAATATAGAGACTTAACCTCAATAGCATCCAGTGTTAATTTATAAATAATATACATATAGTTATATATATATATATATATATATATATATATATATATATATA
>BMAV01024320.1:43689-60750 GCA_019973955.1 Trichonephila inaurata madagascariensis | reverse complement strand
CATGTTCCTTCCATCGAGTAGAGATCCGCTGAGAACGGATTTTAGAAAAATCAAACCCCAAGGGGTGTTTTGGGGGGTTAAGAGACATCATAAATGATTGCAAAATTCGACTCCCAAGGTCGATTGCGAAGGTTCAGGGGGAGTTAAAAAATTATTTTCATTTTGTAAGCATTTTAGAATTGTTTCTAAGCTGTTTTTTTCCTTTTGAATAAGGAAACTATATATATTTTATCTATCTATCTATGTATCTATCTATCTATATATATATATAAGAGAAAAGTGATTCACTCACACACTCATCAAGATATCTCCAGGACTATTAAACATACAGACTTGAAATTTGGTAGGCATGTTCCTTTTATAGAGTAGAGATCCTCTAAGAACGGATTTTACAAAAATCAAACCCCAAGAGGGTGTTTGGTGTTTAAGGGACGTCATAAATGATTGATAAATTTTGCGAAAATCGACTCCCAAAAGATTTGCGAAGGTTCAGGGGAAGTTAAAATAACAATTGCGTTTTTGAATTGTTTGAACTCCATACTTGGAATTTGTTTTAAGCATGTTTCTTTTGTTGAACAGCGATCCACTAAGAATGGGTTTTACGGAAATTGACTCCTGTGGGAACGTTCCCGTTTTCGAACTGTAAAAATGAAATTTGGTTTTTGTTGTTGAATTGTAATTCGTTAAGAACGATTCTTTTGAAATAGTCTCTCAACGGGATGACGAGGAGTATTGATAATAAAAATTTTGATTTTGCTCTATTAGATTTATATTTGAAATTGCACGCAGGTTTATTTTACAGACTTGAGAACCACTGAAACTTGATTTTGTGGAAATCCACTAGGTTATTGGGTTACGAGAGCGCAAGAAATTTTTCCACTTCAATTTTAGAGAATATTAAAAATATCAATTAGAAGCTCTTTCTTTCTTATATCAAGATGCGAGAGTTTCAGATATTATATTTTTCAATAGAACTGAATTATTAATGTGCTACGCCATAGACATCGATAATTTATATGTATATATTATTATAAATGATTTACGTGTATGTATAACACTGTATATTTATACATCATTATGGAATACTCAGCGAAGCATGTGAATAACGGCTAGTACTATTATAAAAAATAAAACAAAATATAAAATTGTTTTAACTGATATTTGCATGGATTAAACATATGACAGGCGGGTGTTGTAATCAAATATTTACTTTGATTCAAATTGAGAAAAAGCATGTAATGTCATGAAAAGAAGCGAAAATATACAATAAAGCTACAGCTCTCAGTTTCTTATGAAATCAAGAGAATGTTTGAAACTCTAGCCGTATTTTCAAAGTGACATCTATGAACTAACAATTCTTGTCCTTCCTTCACATTTTTCTATCAATACAACTGACTTATGTCAGAAAAGATGAACAAATAATGAAAAAAAAATACAGATATTTTTTGAAGATGTCAGAAACATATTCTATGAATGTTACATTTGAAATTTTATTCTTTTATCATAAACTTATTTATTAGAAACCCTCTCGAGTTTTTCTTTCCATATCAGGAATGAGTCGGAATGCCCTTTTTCTTAAATATATTCATCTTTTTTTTTCCATGAAGCATTATTTTGTGCTTTTTTATTATTTGTTGCTGTATATATATTAAAATAACCAGATTTTTTTCTGGTATTAAGGGATTGATTTCTTAGTTGTGTATCTAGAGTTTGTTTTGTTTGATTGGTTAAGATTAAATGTACGTCTTACAATATATTTATTCTCAATAAAGATAAATTTGAAATCTTAAATATAACTCTCATTATTTTTGTTATATAATCTAAGTTCAGCTCATTTTCTACAATTCAAATATGTTTAAATGAAGTTTATTTTATCTTTCAAACTACATAGAATAGTCACACTAATTTTCTAACAAAAGTCAAATTTTTTTATAGGTTCTTCAATTTTGCCCATATTTAGATTCCATCTTTAGTATGACGTCTTTTACGAAACTCGAAGTTTATGAAGAACAAATGAATTCGTTCCTTTTTTCTTCATGAAATTTCTTCCATTAGGTAAGTAATGTCTCTCTTTGCACCATATATATATATATTTTTTTTTAAAAAAGTACATTTTTTTCAGTTTTAAAATACTTATAAGGAAAATGATAGATTTAAACGGGGGTGGGTACATTGTAGGAGCAGTAAATACCGAAGCGGCACTCCTTTTTAAAATGATTTTGAAAAATAATGATTGTAAAAAATAATAAACATAATCTAAATAAAATAGTGACAGTGTTTCTTCGGCTTATTCATTGTGGTAAAATTTCATATTAAATGCAACACCAAGAGCAGTTAATTTTAGAATAAGTTTAAAGAGACAAAGGTATTTTGTCTCAACCTCCCCGGCCCCCTCTCTCTCTTTTTTTTGAAATCAGGACTTGAATTTTCACCACAATTTGTAAGTTTATGTCAGTCAACTTTTATATACTATACTGTTCGAGGTAATTGGGATAAAAGGAAAAAAATCGATTTATTTCTAAAACCTTAGCTTTTAATCACTACACATCTTAAGCAGACTGAAAAATTTCTATAAATTAGTACGAAGTATGTGAAGTATGTGTGTGTGTCCTGTTTTAGAAGAAATGACCCATGTACAAAGTTTAGTTTTAACTCCGTTAGTGTACGACACTTATGTTCTTGACTTTATCATCTAGGAATTACACTTGTATAACAATTTTTATCACCTGTTGTGTTGTTGTGTAATTCATCTTAGCTTAGCGATTCTTGAGAATACACTGAAGTTCTCAATAGGATTTAGGTCTGGTGAACAACTAAGCCAAACAAGCACTTGTATTTTATTTCTTCACATAAAAGTCTGGACTGGTATCGAATTGCGACAAAGACCCAAATCCTGTTGAAGTGCTCTGTAAAATGTTATCATGAATTGAAAAATTCTACTACGTAATGTTTCTATGTATTTGACAGAATTAATCATGGCTTTAAGAGGAACTAAATTTCTAATGCCATTTGTTGTGAAAAAAACACAAAACAACTCTTCAGAAGGATGTTTTACTGACTGTTGGATATGATCTGCCAGCAGTTTCACCTTCACTTTGTCTTACTGCACTTTATTTGTATCCCTGCAGAATTAAATGTGTTTCATCACTGAAAATTACTTTCTTCCAGTCGTTAATAGTCCAAGACTGCTATTTTGTGGCACTTTCTAAACGTTTTCTCTATCATTTTCTGAGTAAGAAATTATTTTATACACGAGCAGTTTGCCTTACGACCAATTTCCAAAAGATTTTACCTACAATTGAGATACTCACTTCAACCCTATACTCTAATAAATCATTTCGAAGGTCTATGTTTGTCTTTCTTGGATTTATTTTTCAATTTCTTATTATAATTTAACCAGTACTTAGAGTAGTTTTCCGTTTGCACCCGCATTTCCCTTTTCTTTTTAGAGAGAATGTCCCGGAAACTTGAAATGCTCTTAAAATTCTGGAAACACTTCATTTGCCCACACCAATTACCGTGACTATATCTGTCAGTCCAAGAAGTGTGTTCATTAAGAGCAATTATTTTAGAACGCTTCCTTGGAGTAATATGCATCTTTGAACAAACAGTAATTCGCGTTACATTGAACGTAAAATTATAACCACCAGCTGCTGCACTGAAATGCTCACAACTGAGCTACTAAAACCAGTCAAATGGGTAAATTATAGTCAAAGTCGATCCGTCACATTAGCTCTAGCCATATATAACCAATTTTTTTCAGTTCTGTATATCACTGGTAATCACATGCTAACTAAAGCAAGAGACATGCGTTTGTCCTAATTAATTCGAACAGTTTAGCATGTTTACTCTTTGTTATCTACATGCAAGATAGATAAACTTACGCTTGTAAAGGTCGTACATAGTCTACTGATATAACATTGAAATATTCTCAATTGGCTCCTGCCAGAAGAAAGAGAAGTAGACTGTAGAGTACTTTTCGGATGGAGGTCTCTACTAACACTCCGAAAGAGTCATTTTTAATCCTGCGCAACGGACGATGCAGGATGTATATAGTTGTCAAATAAAGGAGTCATGATGAAGGGTGAAAAATGCAGTTTCATGGGGTCCAAGACCATCAGGCACCAAAGGCTGAAGTCTGAAGTCTGATTTTGCCCCATGCCTGCAATTCATTTAGCTGAGCATATTGCAATGGCTTTGACGCCTTGGGCGGCCCTACCAGGAGAATACACTCCCGAAGTACTTTGCCCATTCCGCCCCGGAACACTCTCCCACCACGATGAAGCAGCAATGTAGGACTTTGGATGAATCCTGCATTCAGTCTAGGCAAAGAAAGCATTAACAAAACTTGCAGATTGTGGCTTTATTTGGAATGAATAGCTTTGAGGATTAGATTTCCTAGACACTATCTATTGTACTATACACGTGCCGAACTAATTAGATTCTCACATGCCACATGCTGATAGATGATCATGCATGTTTTCATCAATCGTATGTAATGGGAATGTCCTTTTGATGATGAAATAGTATGCTAAGAAGACAAGTCATTTCTCTGACTGGATATCCACCCTATTTAGCATGTATAATCGAAATAGATTTATGAACAAATATTACTTCCTTTATAAGTCATTTCCCTCTTTTGATAGAGCATTCTTTCAAAAAGAATTATGGGATGTTTATTTAGATTTTTTTTTAGATAACTTTCATCTCATGGATTTTCGCGCGAATCATTTGGTTATTGCTAATGACGTACGAGACATTGAAAATCTTATGATAATGGTTTTTTCCATTGATGCATCTTTCTAATCACCGACAAATTTTTTAAATCAGTCCGATTAATTATATATTTTTTCTCTATGCCAGCCAGAGAACTATTTTTATTCACTGGGTAACACACGGTATGTCCGACTTTCAGTATAGCCTTTCAGTATGTTTATAACTAGTTTTTTTTAATGTCCTGCTACAATTCTTCGATTAAAAACGCACGGGTTCATTGACTTGATCTAAATGTTTATGTCGATCAAGTGGGATAAGAAACAACAATAGACAAACTTTGACCACAAATATATCTCGACTTAACAAAAAAGAACCATATCCCAGTAAATTATTCATACATGGAAATTTTTCAGGTGACAACGATTTGTAAATGTCAGATAATGTCTCAGCATAAAACATTTCCTTCATCTGACTGCAAGTCAATAAATTGATGCTGTAACATCTCAGGTACTGTATCAATATTATCAATAATCGGATAGCAGAGCAAAGTGAGTTTAGGTTCATTTTCTTTTAAATCCTGAAATCTTGTAAGCTTGTCCAAACTGTGTAAATTATCTCCTCGCAGAACCCTTTTCAGGAAACTTTTCCTATTAAAGGAATTATGTTTTTCTAATAGTGAAAAGTACAAAAAGAATCTTTGGTCGTGCATGACTATCTTGACGGACCGCAAGTTAATTCTCATCCCTCGTTTAAGTGGAAAAAATGACTAAGATATGAATAAGTTGAAAAGAAAACTCAGAAAACTTCATAATGTTCTCTACAATATCAAAAACTTTGGTAGGGTTATAAAAATTATATATTATCCTGGGATTTTTTATAACAGAATTAATTAAAAATTACGGAAGACACAACCATATCATTTACCATTATTTAATTACCTCCACTAGTTATACTGTTGTTTTCACCAGAATTTGTCTGAGTGGAAAATGTTCACAAAATATTTGTTTCACAACACCAAAAGTAGGAATAAGTAATTGAGCGTGCGTTTCCCTTCTAGAAAATTTGTTATGTCTAGATATAAATGTAAGTGATTATCATTATATTATAAATATATTAAAGTTTTGTGATTAAACTCAAAATTATTTTCAGTAGTTTTCGTTCATATAGAGGAAAACAATGTTTTTCTAGAAATTTTAACTGTACTCTATGACTGAGCATAAACAAAAAGTAAGAATTAAAACTTAATGTACGAGACAGAAGGAAACAATACCCTGGATTTGAAGACATCCATTTTGAGCTTCTCAATTTATTAGATATGCTGCTAAATATGCTTCGCAATTAAAATAAGTATTGGTTTTCAAAAAATATCATATTTGTAACTTAAAAAAACGAAAAATAGGCATATTTTGTTACCTTACTTAGGCTTAAAAAGTAATCCATCTGAAATACTGTTCACATGCTCTTTCTGAATTTTAAGAAATTTCATTATATAATTTGTAACCATTGTTGTTCGAACATTGTGCTATTTTTTTGTGAGGACGTAAAAATGTATGATTAATATTTTGTATAATTATTTATTATCTAACAATATGTGAAAGAAAACATTTTAATTCCAATAGCAAAAAAAAACAAAAAAAAAAAAACATGGTGATGGTGGGAAGAAAAACACATTTAACGTTCACAAATATATTTAGTAATAAAAAGGATATCGCAAATATGTTTGTAGATTTTCTTGAAATGTTTTCTATTTTAATTCCATAAGTGAAATTTCATATAATGGGTGTCAATTACATGATTTCTTTATCCCACTAATCTTACATTCTCAAACTTCCTGGTTAAATACTCATTCACTTAACGATAATATTATCGTAACGTTTATATTCTCTTAATTAATATTGAATTCATCATAATATTAATTAACAGGCATACTCTTTTAAACGAGTTAAAATTAAATTCATAATTATAAGTCTCACTGAAGGGGAGCCGGAAAATAAAAGACCTAAAAATTTATAAATGGCGTACAGAAGTACTCCAACGAAAGGAAGAGGGAAAATAAATTAAATTCCTGCGTAAATTTATTCAGATCGTATCAGGAACTATTCAGTTAGAAAATTCTGTTCGAAATCTTATTTCGCATAGAAAGTAAATTAAGTTCCTTTTGCTGTATTTCCAAAAGGTTTATTATGAGGATCATGGCAATAAAATACTTTCATCGATATTCATGGATTCAATGATTCTGCTGAGTTAAAATATAAAGGAATTCAATTGTTGTATTATATGACACTCGAATATGTAGAATACCTACTTCGATTTTTGAAGACACTAGTCGATCCTTGTGAGCATTATCTAAACAGAAACAGAAAGAAAAAAAACTACCAATGCTAAATTCCATTGATATTTCTTATAAAATTATGTAACTTGAGTTCTTGTCTAAAAAATTAATTTTTATTTTATTATTCATAGTTGTAAACTATATTTCTAAGAAAAAGGCTTTCACATGAACCCAATAAAGTCAAATTTATGTTCTTACGGTCTTATTCAATTTTTCAGAAAAAAATAAATCTGTGATTTAAGTTAGTGTTTCTCAAACTGTGGGGCGTGCCCCCCCCCCCAGGAAGGCATGATAATCCAACAAGGGTGGCGCAAACTAATCGAAAAGTCGAAAATAAAATTTTATTTAAAAATATTATTGATTTACTGAAAGGAAACAAAAAATACATTCCGACAAAATAGAAAGTAAAATACGCATTTACACTGATATAATTTGTTTATAAATGTATCAGTGCTAAACACTGTACTTGATAATTAATTTAACAATGCCAAGTTAAATACAAGTTTAACAATTACCAGTGACCCCATGGGCTTGTCACATATAAAATTATATAAAAATTGTAATACTTATATTGATAATTTGTACGGTTTGTAATTAAATTCTTATGGTATATTTACTTTTCAAAGTACATTATTATCGAGTTCATACATTGTTACTGTTTGGATGGGGGAGGGGGGCGCGAAGAAAAAATTATGACTGAAAATTGGGTCACAAGTATTGAAAGTTTGAGAAGCACTGATTTAAGTATATTTAAACGTTACTCTATCTATAACTGAGGAGATATATAATAACATAGAGTTTCAACTCCTTCAAATATTCTCTCATTTTCTACGGACTTTCGGTTAAAAATAAACTTCTTGAAAGTTATTTTTCTTAATAAAGAAAACTATCCCAGCCTTATAGCTTTTTCTTCTAAACTTGCTAAAACCTTGTGTTTTTAGGAAACTTTACAATCTTGCGCAGTTCAGTTTTATTCTATTGAAGTAAAAGAATAATTTAGATAGTCTTTTTATGAGTCAATAACTTGCATACACGCCGGTTCTTTTCCCACAACCCAATTCTCTATGTGAATTTGTGAACTATAAAAAGTTTTTACGGCAGTATTTAATGTCAAGTTCCCAGCTACAAGACCTTGTTTAAGGTCAATGAAAGCATAAGAATCATTGCGATCTCATAAGGAAAAGTTTTTAAAGAGCTCTTAAAACTATTTTTGTACAGAGCTCTTGTGTGTGCCGTCCTCTATACGTAAGACAGTTAAAGTTTAGAATAGTTGCTCGTTCCGCTTTAATTGCGTTTTCTTTAATTTTGCCTTCAACGAGGAGATAATTATTGGTTAAAGTTATTGGAAAAAGTTTTCCCTCGATATTTAGAGTTAGAATTTTACTCTTTAATCCAAAATACCTCCATCGATTAGAAAATAAAAGTGCGTAATTTAAAGTTAAATTAGTCATATGAATAAGTGATGAACTTCTGAAACTGAAAATCTTAACGTTTCTGCTCTGAACTGAATTCTTAAATGTTTATTCATAGAGCTGAAGTATATTTTTAATAATATCATTTCAATTTGTCAACTGAATGTTATTGGAATAATTTTGAAATTAATAAAAACCGGAAATATAGTAGGGCTAAAAAATAAAAAGAATACACTAGTAAATGTATATCAAGTAATGCCAATAAATCTGCAATTTGTTATTTAAATTCACAATTTCTAAATACCAAACATAGGTGTCAAAAATTCAGTTACTCGAAAATTATTATCTGTAGAATAACGTAGGTAACTAAGAAAATTTTAATAAATAAAATAAAGAAGCAGGTATTTTGTCTGGCAAACAGGTAGATCAATATTTTTTTTAACTATATTATCAATCGTCTTTGTATTAAGTTACATCTGAAATTAATAATTTTCAAACACATAATATATACAAACATTTATCAAAATATGAACCTTAATAAACTGTAAACACTTGGGAATATTTTTTTAAACTTGTTGCCAAATGATTATCAACATTTATTTTTCAAACTCAGTTTTTTAACAGGTAGAGAAAATTTTAATTTGTGCAAAATATTACAATGCTCTCCAGTTCGAAAATTTAGCTGTTTTATTGAAAAACTCGGGAAATAGATAATTTCCATTGATAAAAAGAAATTTTCTTAAAAAAATATTTTAAAAAACAATAATTCAACTAATTAATATTATGACCGTATGTCTATATATTTTAAAGACAGGTAAAATATTTCACTTTAAGTTACTTCTATCTATTAATAAAATATATTCTTCAAGCCAATTTTTTTTCATTAATTGAATTTAAAACAAAAATATCTATTCTTTAAATTATTATTATTTTTTTTTCTATGAAGGGAAAGAGAAACCTCTTTCATAATAAGTTTGTTTTTAAAGTTTTTAAATAGAAACGATGTTTGCAATACATTTAATATTAGATCGTTATAAAAATAAATCTTACAAAAAATGTCCAAAACAAAAACACTTTCAAAAATAATAACCACGCATAAAATAAAAAATTTCACTTTAGCAGATACAGAAAAAAATATTGTCAAAAAATCAAACTTTTAAATTTAATTGTATTTGAATAAAGTTTTCAGTTTTTTAATAGTAACATGTAATATGATTTTATTTATTACTTTTGCACGATTTACATATATATATATATATATATATATACAGAGAGAGAGAGAGAGAGTGACAACGACCAGATTGAATTAAGTATGCATTTATTTAGGGGAATTATCTACAAGGGAGGGCTAAAATTTAGTAAAAAGTTATCGGGTGGTTGGATTCCACCAGGAGTCTCGTCGCTGCACCTTCGTCCCTTCGTCTCGTTCCGTCTGCGTCGTCTCTCTTTCTCTGTCTTCTCGCGCAATCGTCCTAATCATCTGTCGTCTCTATCCTCGAACCACCTTGTCAGCTAGGTGGCGCTCTCTTGGCCTTACGTCTTTAAGGGAATATAGGAAGGATATGATAACGTGCACATCTATTCCTACACACACATATATATATATATATTGCCCAAATATTATGCTAAAAGTTTTATTCATCGTAATTTCCAGTATTTTTTTTTATAAATACAATAAAAGTATCTTTTTTCAATGGATCGCTTCACATGTAGGTATCGACGATAATGAAAAGGCAAGCTTACTGACCAGAGAGAAACACTTGAGCCACAAGATAAGCAACTGCTTCCTCTCCAGAGTCACTTAAAAATATATTTCTGAGAAATTAGGAGACACTCTGAAATGTGACCGAGCAACAATATCATAGGCAAATCCTAGGTTAATATTTAAGACACTTGAAAAAAGGTTTTATCAAAAGCAACGTAAAGAGGCAGTGGCAAACTTCAGAATTCAAACAGGGCATGATTCCATGGAACATCATCTTAATAAAATAAATATCTTTCTATCTCTAGTATATGTCAATTTCGTATAATTGGGGTATCAATAATGCAGATCACCTTCTAATATGCAGAAAACTAGTTAAAGATTCTCAAAAACGTGGTGAGATAAGGAAACTATTCTGAAATTCCAGAACTTTCATTGACTCCTTGTAAAGACTAGATGTCTTACGTGAATTCTCTTTTCGTTTAAATTGTTTACTTTTTCTTTTGTTCCCCTGTTAATTTGTTCTTGTTTTACTATAAAATACTAGCTTTTTTTATTTATTTATCATTGCTTTTGTGTGATACTTGAGCTGCTTTATTTGGATTGATCCTTCCAACAAAGCCAAATGTAACAAAAACATATTCAGTAAGCAATTACTATTGATATTGTAGATATTTTTAACAAAATATAGGAACCCAAAAAATTTGTATATGAAATGTAGATTTAGAAAAAAACAAATATGGTGTGCGTTTTCATATGTTAGTATACTTATTTTAGTTTAAATTAAGTGGAAAGCAATTTCATGGTTATCTGCTAAATTTTTACATTGTTGCTTAAGTGTTGCACACCAGTGTATTTTTCATTATCAATCTATTTTCTTTATTTTAAATAGTGGGCTACAAATTTATGAATTATTTTGGAGAATTCAATCAGTCAAAGCATGGATAGTTCATAATTCACAAATAATTATAACGTTTAATTTGTGATTTAAAAATATTTTGCTTTGTAATTATGAAAATAAATTCTGACATATTTTTAAGAAATAGAAATTGTTCTATTTCAATGAAACGATTGACGAAACGAGGAAATATCACATTGGATATTTATTGTTTTATAACAAAATTAAAGTAGTGGAGACTCTTCTGTAAATTTATTTTATATAATAAGCTATACTAACGCAATAAAAGAATTCCAAAATGACACATTAAAATATCCTCTTTAAATAATTATAAGTAAAAACATTCCATTTAAATATGAGACACAAAAAAGTTATAAGTTAAAACATTTGAGTTCGAGAATTATGTAATGGACAAAATACAAGTGAATATGAATTTATTCTTATGACGAAATATACTCCGAAGAAAAGGTAAGCATTAACACATAAGTGGGAATGCAGTCCTTAATTATTGTAAGCTTTTTCAAGAGCATTTTTTTTAAAAAAAATTTGCTATGCATATTGATGTGCGTGTGTGCACGCCTGCAAATAAAAATTAATCTACATAGCGAATATAAATTCGAACTATGTGCTATCTTTTTTCCTGGTGATATTAAAGAAAAAAGATGCAGAGCAATCTACAGAATGCTAGAATTTAAAAACAAAAAAAAAAAAAAAAGTCGAATTTCCAGGTATACAAAAGTTTTCTCGAAAATGTCAATGGGAAGATTTATTGTTCAGTGGCAAAGGCAGTTGATGATTCTGCAATTGTTTCACTGGAATGCTGTTTATTGTGTTAGTGCGAAAGTATAAGAAGAAGTAACAATATATTGTTTAGTTAAAGGAAACAAAATTAAATTTTTGTTCTTTTGTTAAGTTTTGTTTAGAAAACTTTGCACAGCATTGAATGAATCTTGATTTCAAAAGAATGCAGAAATTGTGTTGATATGTTTTTTTGTTTCATATAAATCTTTTTATATTCGATATGGTAAAATAAGCTTTTTTATAAAAATTATTTTTAAATTTTTTACACTATAATGATTAATTCCTCTGTCTTCCTTATAATATACAAAATAATGGAAAATAAATACTACAAGTATTTTTGTTTCGATTCGGGTTTTCATTTTTACTTATTTATTTGGTTTATTTGCTTATTTTGAAATACTTATATCCCTTGAGTATTGTTAAAAATTACGCATGTGTTAATGCTGTGTGTAATTCTTGCTCTTCGACAAATATTTAAAATTTTTCTAATAACTGTTCATCAAAAACTAAAATTATATTTAAAGTAAAATGGCTACTAATATTTGCTTTTATTACAGTAAAAATTACTCTAAATATTTACATGATCATTGTAACTTTAAAATTTCAAATGCCGTCGCTACATGTAAAGTAATTAAAATTAATGTTTTGTTAAAATTCGTATATTCCTATCACCACACACCCAAAAAAAAAAAAGGGAAAAAAATGTTTTTTATTCAGCTTGATTGACAGAAACATCTAAATCAAGTCCATGAACACATGCATTTTTAAACAATGAAGAACTGCAGCAGTAATTAAAAGCACCTGGCTATTATGGCAACCAATACAAACCATGATGTGGGCACGAGTGGCTTAAGTCACATTTTAATTTGTACTGGGAGGGTAAACTTTAAGACCCGTCACATGCGTTGAGCTCGAGTGTGTCCACTGCGAAGCCTAACAAGAGTAGTTTCATATCGCCTACTGCCTGTCCCAAGCAAATTAACACCAGAATTTTTTATTAGTAGAAATTTAAAAATTTCTACTAATAAACTCCTTATGCACATATTGAGTCTTCATAACCCATTGGGTAGCGGTAGTCTTAGAAGAAAGATTTGCACTTCTACTTAGAAGAAAGCTTGTGGTTACAGTCAGAGATTTTTTTTTTCGTTAGAATATAAATACAAATTTGGGAAATAATCTTTGAGCTGCAAAATGTTCTAGTCATGTTAAATATACCTTCAACAATATCAAATTACAGTTTTATACATCATGTGCCTTTTTTCCTACAGTAAACTAGAAAAATATAGTTACACTTTTAGGCTTATATACTTCCATACAATCCACTATTTTATTGTTTGTTTTCTACAATATATAAATATATATTATTTTTAATGTAAAATATTTACATCTCATACGTTTATTTATTTTATTTATTTTTTTTAACATATAGAAAGGAAAAAAAATTTATTCAAAAATATGTCAGTAACACAAAACAATTCTGGCGGCTGAAAATATTGCTTATTTTTATAGGATACAGTAATACTTGTTCCAAACTTAATGCTTATTATTGGTCATGATAAATCCAATATATATATGACGTTAAAAACATGTTAACATCAATTGGTTGTAAAGTTGTTTTTTTTTAATTTTACTTGCATAGTTGTATTTACTTTAGCAAAATTAAAAATAATTATTTATAAATCTCAGTCCGGCTGAGTGAAGGACTGAATCATTAACTACTTAAGTCAGATAAAAATAACTGTATATACCATAAATATTACTTAAAGAAAAACAATCAATTTAAAGTATAAGAGTACAATCGGAAGAATCCCTTTATTTTTGTTATATCACTTAAATTAGATAAATGATATGCCCTCTCATCACTCCTCAATATTTTAGAGTTATATGTAATTAACTGGCGTGGAACAATCAAAACATTTTTAACCTCTTTTTTGCATTAGTAGGGAAATAATTACGCAGTTATACATAGGTGAAACATGTTGTACGTCAATTAATTTTCGAGATATAGTGTAATCTTTTGTTATGTTTTTCAATAAATAATCTAAATAAATTATATGTGTAGTAAGTAATTAAATAAAATAAAATAATCTGAATATTCTTTTTTTTAATTTATAAAATAATTCACTTTATATAAATAAGTGAAAATTCTAAAATATATATATATATATGATTTAAAGAGCATACGCGAATAATTTAAATTGTACGAGATTTTTTTTGGATCAAGTCTTGTTAATTTTTATGGTTATCTGTTCGTAAGTGTAATAAATTTGTTTTTTGTAATTTTTTTATGCGAAATTTTTGCAATGCGATCAAATTAAGACTGAATTGTTACTTTTAGAAAGAACACAAATGTGGCATCTGCCTTTTTTCTTCAGTAGTCTGAAATTAATGCAGAAATGACTGAACAGGTTAGACTGGAAGCAGATGTTAATTATGTATTTCCTTTGGAATTCGCAAAAGAGTATTTCACAGGACTTAACAATCTGTGCACCACATGTGTACTTAAGCGTTAATAATTAAAATCATTTGAGAATATTTATATCATTTTCATACCATTTAAAGTTAGAACTTTCTTGGCAAGCGTAACATTTCCATCTTCAAATGTTACAAATAATTTAAAAATGAACAACACACGTTTATTTTCATTAAGTACATTACTGTTATAAAGACAGTAAAACAATTTGAAACTTAATAATAATAAGTTTAAAAAATAAATATTTTATACTTCACAATTTGGAACAAAATATAATAATAATTTACTTAAAATTCATGAGTATAAAATAGCAAAAAATGCTTAAACCTATTTGCTAAGTACAAATAATAAGATATGCTTCTGAATAAAAGCATGCGTAAATCCTCCATACTTAATATTCCTTTTAAGCCTTCCTGTGATTTTCATCCATCTTAAGCGATGGAGATTGCCAATCACATTTCTGAGATAATACATTAACTGAATTCCGCAGCTCCACCCACTTAATTATGCCTTAGGTGCGAGATATCTTCATTCCTTTCTAGGCAATAATTAATTCCCGGTATTCCTTGGACAATTAATATCTATGGAATTGGATATTAACATCTTGCGTGAAGATCGAGTCCTTTGTAGTGTTCGTTCCCAATCACGCACACAGGTTCAAGGATAACATTATCTGTAGTTTCGCAGTTATAGTTGCTTCAGGTAAAATACAGTCGCTGTGATAATATATAATCAGCGTCACATCTCTCAAATGTTCCCCATCTGTTTCATGTTAGGAAATTGCTTTAGATAGAATAGTGTTCACGCTTATCCGCGGCTCAAAATGTAAACATACTTCAAAGCTCCTAAGCTTCCAATTGTCAGAATGCATTAAGCTTCTGTGTCAGACAATGAAATCTCGAAGTTGTTTACTGTAAGCCATTTTAAAACTATACTGAAGAGAAATCAGTACACAAGCATTTGCGATGTAATAGCTTCAATAAAAAGTACGTTTTCATTTCATAATACGATACAATTTATATAATGCACCTATAAAGTGTATGCCAATGCACAGTTAAATGACTGCATTAGAAGTATGAATTAAAAAGAAATGCATAGCTTCTGTGGAACGGACATTAAATATACTTAATTACGCTAAATACTGAATTTCTTTGGATCTCAATGTATAACATTTTTAAGCACATTCCTTAAATATAATTCTAGAGAGTGTATGTGAAATATGATATAAAATAAGATTTAAATACTAATTAACTATATTGTGGTAAAAATATTCTCTCCCTTTGTACATACGTACATATATATATATATATATATATATATATATATATATATTATTTATTCTATTAATTATTCTCTACTAAAGAAACAGAAGTAAGAAGATCACCAAAGATAAATGAATTATTCAAAAACAGATATTGGAATTTTAAAAAAAAAGATACTAGCTGCATGGCCCGGCGTTGCATGGGCTTACTCTACTTTTATAAATTTTCCCTTCCCTTCCTAAAATCAGCACTTCCAATATTCTTTTTCAAAATTACTTTGTTCTTTTTAGCCTCTCCGCTTAGTCCGGCGTTGCTCGGGCTTTTACCGAGTGCATAACTCAAAAGTTCCTTTTTCGAAAGTTTTTCACTTTTTTTCTTTGTCAGAAAGGTTTCTACACGAACATTTTTGAATGCATAACATATTGTCATGGAAATTTCTCGATCGCTATCAGCCCTTCTTGGCGTGTGTGTGTGATTTCTATATTAACGTCATTACAAAGTTCTCGTGTTTATTTCCAACATTAATTATTACTGCCCTTTTAAAATTTTGGCTACCGCTGAAGACCCGCTGTTAAGAAAAGCAATGCACGTTGAATCTGTCGAGAGCTTAATCTCCTAGCGTTGGTGTGGTATGATATTTAGGAGAGATGGGTGCCGGCTCGTCACTTGACCATGGTTCAAAATTCCGAAGTCTTTCGCCAAAAGCTCTCAGATAGGTGAACAGTGGGACTTTGATATTCACTCACTCCCTTTCAATTTTTTAGACCCGGAAACAAAACTGTACCTCTGTTAAAAATATTTGTATGTTGAAAAAAAAAGTAGAAATTTTTGTAATGACAAAATTCCACAACTATATTAAATGTTGAATGAAAATTGTGATCTTTTTTTGAAATGATCGAGCGTCCTAGCGTTGGTGTGGTGTGATAGTTAGGAGAGATGGGTGCCAGCTCAAGTATCATCCTCGTCACTTGACAATGGTTCAAAATGTCGTGGTGCGTCGTCAGAAACTCTTGAGTAGGTAAACAGTGGGACTTAAATATTCACTCACTCACTTTGCAACTTTTTAGCCCTCGAAAACGAAAATATTCCTTTTTAAAAAATATTTGTATGTTGGAAAAAGAGAAAAAAGTAGATTTTTTATAGTTACAAAATTTCACAACTATATTAAATGTTGAATTTAAATTGTGAGCATTTATTGAAATGTTCGATACGCGGGAAATAAAATTCATGCTATTATTTAATCAATGAAGAAGTTATAAAAAATTTAAATTTGATAAATAGTTATTAAATATTTAAAACTTAAGTAAAAAATTCGTAAAAAAAAAGTTCAGCATTTTGTTTTTTAAATCGCTAACTCAAAAAGATCAAAGCATGAGCTATTTAAAAATCATTTTCATATAAATGCATCGATATTGATTCATTTTAGAAAAAATCATAAAATATGTAAAGTATCGTTGTTTTGTAA
>BMAV01024320.1:30805-41837 GCA_019973955.1 Trichonephila inaurata madagascariensis | reverse complement strand
ATTCAACCTACGCAATGCAATTTACAAACAAATCCATATAAGGCAATGCTTATTAAACAATAAACAGTCTCACATCTGCGCGTGTATTTGCGTGCTTTATATGGGTATTCAGAATTCTATAGAAATCGATTAAAACAATGAATCAAAAATTTGATAGAAATGAACGATAAATAAATACAAAATTAATATTTTTTTGTATAAAAACTTTTTAATTATGTGTAAAAATCATAATTACATACTAAATGCTTTATTATAAGGAACGATCGAAATGTTCTCAGCAGCATGAGTAAGAAGTTCAATAAACTATTATTGTGTTAAATGAGATGGAAAAGAATGGAACAGTTTTAGGCTGTCTTCAGAACTCCTGTTGATTTCAAATTAAATATTTTCATCATACGTTAATGGATGTTTCATGTTACGAAAAAGTATTCGGGATTGCAACTCATATTTTTGATCAAAGATAAAACGTTTCATTCTTTCGCCATTTTCCTTCTTCAAAAGTCTTTCGCCAAAAGACCAATACAATTCTTTTTTTAAAGATACAGATTGAAGTTTATAGTCAGCCTTTGTCAATAATTTAAATAAATTATTCTTAATATATTTGTTTCCTAATCCGTATTTTCTTTAAATGGTTAAACAACTTATGTTTATAACAGTTAGTAATAGTTCTGTTTAAAGCATTTTATAATGGGAAATTGTTTATAATAATTTATAATCGCTATGTTTATATGTTATTACATTCAAAATATAAAAGATCTGATGATGAATTTTTCAAGCCACATAAATTTATGTGGGTTTTATAAAAATAAAAAAAGTATATAAATAAAGTATATATAAGTATAAAAGTATATAATAGTATTCTAATTTTTAATACCTGCGGTAAATAATTGGAAAATTTTGTTGTTTGGGAATACGTGTATGTAATACTTTGTTTCATATATTCGTATATTTCGTAAATTTAGTTAAGAGAATAAAACAACTGCTAATGTATTTTAAAATTTTATTACTGTCCTTTTTTTTTATGGATATTTCAAAATTATTATGATTCGGGGTAATTTCAATGAGAAAAAATAATATAAAGATTAGATTTCGTATCTTTTACGTTAAAACCTGAGCCTAAACATGACGTAAATGTATTAATTAACTTTAAAGGCTTAAATTAAAACCATGCAAATAATTAACCGGGGAGAAAGCGTGCACTCGTTACTAACGTTAGTTAGTTACGGGGGTGAGGGAATCACCCCAATTATTTTTTATAGTTATTTTTACTGTACACGATAAAAATCATAATTCCAGTAAATAATTTTACCTAGAAAAAGTGTATTTACATACTTTTAATGACTTTTCAATTTTTCTTTGATAATTCAAGGGGAAAAAAATGAATCAAACTAAACTAAAAACTTACAGATATGTGTGGCTTTAATAAAAAACACAAAACGCAGATAATTTTCGCTAGAAATACAGGAATGATATTTGCAGGCAAGACTGTCATATTTTGTTCAAGTTATTGTAGTTTTATTGTCCTTTGATGATCGAAAAATACTTTTGCACGTTTTCTTGTTTGTGTCTTTTTGATCGGGTGCAATATTTCCTGTGGTACACTTGTGGCTTTCTATTTTTTTTTAAATGGATTTTTATAGGTAGCATTTGAAAACTTTCCTTTCAACTTAAACGTTTCTTGTTCTTAACTTTTCTCAAATTTACTTTTGCTTTCATGATAAATATCCATTATTTCTTCAGGCTCTTCACTTGCTTGATAAGTTTCAACTTCATCCAAAAGAGATTGCACAGATAACCATTTTTTTCATTATATTATGTTCATTTACATTTGTAAGCCATAATGAGTCGCACACATCCCAGCAATCAAAACCACTAAGTCATTCACAGGGGAAATGTATAGCCTATTCATGGAAGATATTTTTGGAACAAAAAGTGTCACGCGGGGTACTCAGTTACACCAATTACCTTAAAATTGTAAGAAAACTTTTGCTACTCCCAAAAAAGGAGATATGTGAACAACACATTTTAGTTCTCATTAAGACTGTCATATAGAAGCATACTAACAAGGTCATCGCTTACAAATAAACAGTTTTCTCAGAATTAAGGATTTTGTGAGCCTGGGGGTGACTCTGTGCACCGCTCGTCTTCTCTAGGGTTAAAATTAGAAACAATAAATACTTAGTCAAAACTCAAAAGTGTTTATTAAATTAATTTTGTAAATAAATCATATATTTATTTTTTAACAAAACATTCAATGTAAAAGGCACTTCCCTAAGTTTTTTTTTTTTTTTTTGCAGTACTTTTTGCAGTAAAAATTTCCCTACCCTATTCAGCACCAGCACACTTCTTACATAATACGTATATTGTTCTTTTGTGACTTAAAAGTGTGAAGCTGCTCACACAACAAAATCAATTTCATCACAACTGTAAATAAAACAGTAGTAAAATATAAATAGAATTGGAGTGAAAAAATTTAACATATATGAAATAAATAAAAAATACTTGGTTCGCAAGAAAAGAGTTTGTTTTAAACTCTGATATTCAACCTCATCTTGTAAAAGAGTTGATACTTACCAAAATCCTCATGTTTTGGGAATAATGGAAGTTTTGATAGCGGAGTGTGTGCTTAAGTGCCATCCTCATCACATAGACGTGGTTTAAAAATACGAGGTTCATAACTCTCATAATACTTGTAACTGTGACATTAATGAGCAATCAATTTGCTTTCCAAAAATAATTAACAATATTAAATTCGTTTATCTTGCTTTAGCAGAGAAATGAGTTTAAAGAGCATCCGTGATTACAAATAAAAAAAAAAAAGACGAACTTTCAATATTTCGAAAAATCATGAATTTTATTGATTCAAAACTTTTATAGTAAATGTTTGGTATTAATTCTGTTAGTAAAGCTGAAAATAAAAATATTTTAATATGTGTACACTAGTTTCCAGGAACTTCATGCATAAATTTATGGTTTTCAGAATAATATGTCTGCACTTAATTGCTGTACTTATTCAGTCGTCTCTTAGTAATGACACTTGGAAACTACTACCGATTTACTCGTCGCCGGCTGCTATTAATCATTGATAGAATATTAATAAAAAATAATAATTGAGTGATTGCGACTATCATGTTCACATAAAAGCTGCAGATTCCATGCAACATTAGTTGTAAATAGTTGCATTGCGGTTAAGGCTTCATTCCATAAATAGGTGTCAAATAAATGGGGAAACATTCATAAAACTTCAAGAAAATAATTCGCAACTGATCTAAACTTTCTAATTTTTTACATTTATTTCAGATGACAAAACATGCAAAAGTTTATTTTATTTTGCTACGCAGGTGGTATTTTAAAATGAGCAGACGATACTCGTTAAAAATTGATCCTATTGTATATTTTTTTTTTTTCTGTTCTCTTTTATGAGTGGCCACAAAATTATTTCGTTTAGTTTCGAATATTGTTCTTCTTTAATTTTGAGTTCTGTTTTGAGATGTTGAATATAAAATATGTATCCGATGGTTGCATATGATAAACATTTTAAATTTCTTGTTTTCAAGTTTTAGTGAAGGAAATTACTTTCAAAGAAGAGTTTTATATATTTCTGTTTCCACCAAGTTTCATATTTGTTATATTTTACAGCAAAGATGATTTTGCATTAGAATGTTGAATCAAGATTAGAATGTTGGATCCTCAACCTAAACCGGGTCTTATTGTCAGCAGTTGTAATAATGCTTTTTGAGAATTATCTTCTTTTCTGGATTAAATAAATTGTGCAGTGCTTGTCAGATACAATGGAAGTTATACAAATAACATTTTCTTATCAAATAGGAAAAAATTAGCTTTTTATATTGCAACTGATCATTTGCATATATTTTTAATACATAATTTATACTAAATATGATGCATTAAATTTATATTAATTATTTCAAGCTTTTGATTCTTTTACATTTTACGTAATTATGGACCATATTAAAATTTTTGGTTGGGAAAATTAAACAATGCGCTTAAATAAAATGAAATAGTAAATGAATTTAGATTAAAGCATGAAATAATCTCCATCGCTGAGAATAAAATACCTTAGTAGTTATTTATCATGTTCCAAAATATAAAACTTTATATTTAGTAGCTACAATGAAATGTTCCTTTTTGTCAAACTAATGAAGTGTGATATCAAATTAGGTAAGGATTAAAAAAAAAACTTTTAATATGCGAAATTAATTCAATATTTTTATTCAGTAAAATGAATAAAACTCTCTCTGGAATGGTCATATAATTTTTTTAATAACCAAATTTAATTTAGCTTTTAAACTTGTATGACTATACATTGTTCAGATTTCTTTATCGTTTTCTTCTTAATTTTTAATGTCAATTATTTCATACTTATTAAAGGGTGAAAAAGTTTTGGAACTTTGTTTAAAACATTTTTATTTTGTGAACATGATTGCAGTAAATGCAAAACAAATAAGATTTTTTTTTAAATTCGCTGTTGTCTTAAGTTTTATGAGCAGGGTGTAATAAAGTATTATTTAGAATTATGAAATAAACTAAACTTTAAAAAGAAACTACAAATACATTTTCCTAGATACAAAATAGAAAAATAATTTCACAAATGTTGAGGTCTTCTTAAAATTTACTGCTATTTATGATTTTTCACTTTGGTCTTAAATAAAATGAATCTAAATGAAATATATATACGAATTAATATAAAATAGGTTTATGTAACCTTTTTACTTATAATTTCAAGTTATTTTGGTTAATATAATTATGGTCTAAGTAATCTAAAAAAAAATGCATTACATTTTGCTTTTTCTTACTCTTACTTTGAAAACATTGCAGTTATTTTCTATAAAATTTAGAGAAATAAGCATTTGTATAGCTTTTCACTAACAAACTAAAACATTTTTAACTAAAAATTTGCTTACTGATTCGTTTTAAGTAGTTAAAAATTTCCTCCAACTAACTACTTCTTACTTCCGAATAAATATTTCTATGGTGTTTAATACTTTATCACAATATCTACGTCACTAACTTACGGAAAAACACATTCATTACTATGTTAAATAATTGCTTAGAATATTTTTTCATTTATTTTGCATTGGTTTAATATACGGTGTATCTTTAATGCATTCTTCAAATGAACCCGTAACTGCAGAGTAAAATGTACGTGATTTATTCCCCACAGCCACCTCTTGTCGCATAGGTTCGTGTATGTAGTTATTGGGGGAAAAGAAAGGGCACATATAAGCAAATTTGTCTCTAAAATACTTCGAAAACACTGTCAATATCCTTTTGTTACATTCCAAAGATTTCGGAATAGTTTACTGACAGTGCCGGAAGAAAAAGAATAATATTTCGGAAATATTTATATATACGTCCGGGACACTTAATGCACAGGTTGAGAGAGACAGATATATACGCCGATGGCTGTTAAATTAATGTTAATTTCTTTTGATCAAAAGAAAACAAAATGCAATTCGATACTAACACTAAACAATGATCGTATGAGTCTAACTGGTCAAATTATGAAATAGAGCAAATTGCATATTCATTTTCTAGTTTTTTTTTCAATTACATGTACAGCACTCATTTTCATGTGCAACACTATGAAATACTGAATGTTCTTGCATTTAAAATAAAACTAATCACCTGTAGATTAATTAAATTCATTTGCAGTTATTCACTACAAGAATAGCCCGGTATAACATTAATTTAGCATTAATTTTTGAGCTTAAAACTCTATGCTTTCAGGATAACTAAAGGTTGTGTTTTATGTTTATACTTGAAGGATATGCAATAAACCTAAGAAAAAGGAAGAGTTGCTGCACGTTGTGTCAGTTCCCTTCTCGTTTATCATATTTTTAAACCTTTTGTAACACCTGACATTTCCTCCCTACGAACATAAAAAGCCTACATAGTAAAATGGATATGTCCCTATTCATCTTTATGTTCAAATTTACCGTAGGGGACAAGCATACAAATATTTAAAAAATGACTGCTGCAAGGGCCCTTATGCCACCTGAAGACCTTTAGACATGAGGATATATTTCTTCTTAGTACTACCGTTTTTCTCTCATAAGAAAGATGAACAAACTCATGCAAAATTCTAGGTTCATTGTAGCACAATGGGAGAGCATAGAAGCATACTCACAAGTATTCCCTGCTTTGATGCAAATTTTAAGAGCTTTTAGGTTTACTTCCCTAGAGAATTTCCATCCTTTTAAATAAATATTAAATGCATAGGAATTCCCGATTCTTGTGTTATGATGCAGCATGAAGAAAAAAAGCAACTTCATATTATCAGGTTGTACTATGAATCCATGAATAGATTAAGAAGACTAGGGAATATTGTGGGCATAATATGCAACAATGGTTTAATCATAAGTATGTATTAATTTTTTAGAATATTTATTTAGTATTTATGTTATTTTCTTAAATTTTAATTATTTGTATTGTACCTAAATCAGAAGTTTAAACAGGATTAATTATTTAAATGGAGCTAAATAAGATTCTCTTTCAAAGGCTTTCAAAGCAAAAAAAAAAAAAAATCTGAAAAAAACATACTGAATTCAATTTGTAATGTTATATATATTATAGTCAGCAATTTGCTTGGATTAATTAGTTGCTTAGATTATTTTGAAGAGACTAAAAAAAATACTTTTCATCAAATGATGGCTCTACCTTGAAACCGATGCAAAATGTATATTTTATTATTATTATATTTTATGATTTTAATTAGTTATCAAAAAGATTTCCATTTTAAGAAATAACCTTGGCCGATGGAAAAAATTAATGATGATTCTATTAAGCTGGAGTAAATATAAAAAACAAAATATTAAAATAGTTTTTTTTAAAAAAATTCTGCCTTTATAAGTAAAATTTTAATAAATAGAAACGTCCTTCAATAAATATCTTATTTTTATCGTTTATTGAATTTGAGTTATTTCTTTTATTTATATTCTCCAAACATCTTTTCTATAATTGTTGTGTTGTTACCCGGAGGTTGCCAGTGGAAGATGGTTCGAAGAAGAAACAGAAATGATTTTAAAAATAATTGCTTCTATTTTAGATCTAACACTATATAAACAATTTTTCAACTTATTCCTTAATTTTTAGAGCAATCTTAAATCCAAATTATTAATCAAACTTATGAGATTATTCAAAAAGACTTATCTTATTTCGTAGTTCCTTAGACAACACCTTCTTGAACAACGACAGCTTGGTACAAATTCACCTATATTTCCATCCAATACTCCGGGTGGATGCTTTGGTGGATATTAACTTCATATCGCAAGAATCACTAGTCATAAATCACTTTCCATTATTCCAAGATTTCACGATTAACCTCATACACCCCAATGCCAGATTTTGAATAGCATTTACATTAGCATAAAATCAAGTCATATCTACGGAAAGAAGTTTTTAAAGAAAAATCACTGTTACAGAATAGTTTTCCCAAGATGATTATTTGAAGTTTCACAGATCGAACTCGTCATAGCTGAATATGTTTTAACTAGATTAGGAATAATTTAGTTTATTGATACGTTTACATTTAAAAAAAAATAACCATTGTGTGTGTTTTAACTGTTTTTTTCTAGTGCAATAAGTTTAAAACGTTAAACAAAGATTTAAAGTAATAAAAATAAATTTATCATTGCATTAATTAATACACAGAAAACTAAAATAAACTAGAATTGGAAGTGACGTACGTACGGAGGTACTTAGTCCAATAAATAAACAAAATAAGAAAAAAGAAATGAAGTATGCTTTGTTTGGACGTTCCGTGCTTTTTAAAATTCCTTTTTTAACGAAAACAAGAGCAAATGATGTATACAAGATAGATCATGCCTCAATTTTAGTGGGCAAAGTATCTAATCATACTTATATACATATACAAGTATAATTTAATGTTTAAAAAATTATGTATAAATACATTCTTTTTTTATTAAATGTATGATGTTTTTGGGATTTGGATTAAACAAGAAAATTAATACCGAAATTCAGAACGGAAAGAACGAATGTTATTTAAATGTTGTCTGTTTCTGATTCTTTAACAATGAGTCATTATTTTTTTAACAATGCAATACTTGGATTATGAATTTAGAAAAATTCATTTTAATTTAAGTAAAAACTGAAACTAGATTAGTAAAACATATTGCTACAATGTTAATTTTACATCATTTAAATAATGGAAATGATGGAGTACATTAAGATGTAAACTAAGAGGAGTTGTTGTGTAATATGGAGGAAAAGGCCTAATGGGAAAAGAAAAAAAAAAGAAACATGCCCCACTTTTTTGAAGAATATGACGTGCAGTTTACGTAAAAATTAATCTATATCAGCATCATTCAGCTTGTTAATTTAAAAATGATAAATCTCTGTACGAAAAAAAAGGATTCAGATATTCATCACAACAATTCATTCCATCATTGTTCCAAATTTTAATCAAAGCATAAATCTACTGTCAGAGATATAACATTAATCAGCGTGCGACAATCGCGTGCAAACGATTTCGTAATTTTACTAAGTGGTAAAGCCGACACCAACAGCTGCAGTCGTACCTGCCAAGCCCACTGATACAATTACTCCGCAACAAGTAGCAACGCCGTACAAGCGGTGCGTCGATTTCATCCTATAAAAATCTTCACAAGTACGTGCAAAATCTGCCGGCGGAGTCTTCAGTTAGAACACTTGTTATGTCATCATAATTTACACTTTTTACACAGATAAACAATATTTATATAAAATAAACAAACTAATAGTTTAAAAATAATAAAGTTATACATATACAGTATAGATTTATTTATAATTAAAGAATCAGTACTTTTCAAAACAGAATGAAACAATAGACTAGCATATTTAATTATTAGAATATATAGGTTTTAATTTCTTTAAAAACAGACAAATTTCAATTATTCATATTTAATATGCTATTTTTCAATACCATTTCGCACACACAAATGTGGCTTGAAATCAAATTTTACGAGCTTATAGTTCAATCTTGATTAATTTTTCTCCCTCTTCTTGAGATCACTAATTTTCTCTTCTATAAGCTGTCTTATTATTTACATTACTTTTAACTTTTCATGTAAGTACTCCACATAAGTTTTCAATTATCAATTATATTTGCCTGTCAACTTTGACATAACAAAGTACTTTTCTTTTGCATTTGAAATTATTCCTTTAGCAAGGAATCAATTTGCGAACTTTCATTTTTTCTGGTTGGAATATCTACCCAAGACCAGCCAAAAAGAAAGCTTTATTTAGTTCTTTAGCACTAACGTGTTATAGTTTTATATATATATAATTTTCATATAAGTTCAATTTTGATCTTCAATATCCGAATCAAATTATTAACTTTGTATGCTACTTTGCTTCTCCCCTCCCCACAAAAAAAAAGAACTACTTCGTTAGAGCTTGTCAATAGATAGTCTTCTGATCAATCTAAATGAAAATGTTTTTCCTCCAGAACCTATTATATTTTTTTCAAATTCCTTATTCTTTATGTTTTTTGACACAATTATAATTTTGCCTTTTTATTAAGTTTAAGTAATACAGGTTTACGTTCAGTTTTTCTGTGTGCTAGAATGGAGTAGTGATTAAAAAAACTTTTTGATAGTCGCAACATGGTTTTCCATGCATACTTGGATGGCAACTTACTTAGCAGAATTTTTTATTTACATGTTCGAGGAAGTATCTCCTGTTTCATAAAGTAACAATTTGAAGGTTTTGAGAAATGGGAATTTTCATAGTTTCAGGGTTTCCCTTTAGTGTGTAGTGACTACTTAATTAAAATACTTTTTTCCGATTTAAATGACAAAATTCTTCATTGGCCAAAAAAAGAAAACTTCATTTCAACCATTCAATAATTTTTGAAACGCCTTGCGTTATCTTCAGATATATCTTAAAGACAAATTATGTAAATATTTGTATTGAACAGTAAAAAAACATTACAAATAATATTAAGGAATAATAAAATATTACATAATATTAAATCCGATTTATGATCTTAAACAGACAAACTCTTTCTCAGCTTCAATGGATATTGTTTTATTAACTATGTCAAGCTGTTCGTGTTGCATGGTATGGAAGCTTGGAAACTGGGAGGCCAACTCATGTGACATACTTATCACTTGACAGAAATTCAAATGATAAGTATTAATTATGAAATACATCACTAATAGGCCATATATACAGATTCAGTATGTGGTGTCAACTCTCCTAGAAAAGGCCCTGAGAATAGTAAAGAACAGCTGCAATTTTGAGAAGCGAAAACGGTTATTGCTACAAAGTTGTATATTCTGTGAGACCTCACATCAGAGCGGCTAAAGGTTTATTTTGTATGTTACTAATATTATTAGCTGCATGGCCTGGCGTTGAACGGGCTTTCTGTTCCCCTCATGACGCCAGCAATTATGTGTATATGTTTCTACGCTCGCAAAGTCAGGGATTTCTAAAATTATTTCATTAAATTTCCCTTTTTTAAAATTTGTTCCACTTATTTTCTATTTAAGACAGGTTTCTTTCCTTTCTCTCTAGCCCAACATAACACGGGTTTTTTCTTTAGTGTAAAATTATTGTTCCCTCTTCCCCTCCCTTTCACAGATAAGATATAGCTGCAAATTTCGATGTCTGACTTATAAAAAAAATATTGCGTTAGTTAAAAAATTATTAATGTAAAGTAGTAAAATGAAAATGTTTTTGATGCTAAGAATAAAACAAAAACAAAAAAAAAAAAACTTTCATCATTTTTTAATAATAGTTAGTTTCTAAAAACTAAAATAATAAAATAAATTTCAGAGATTTTCATGAATCAATCAATCGTTACTCTTATAGTTAGCACAAAAATGTCTCTAAAATGTATTTTTATCCAAAATAATAGACGACGTACTTTTTAATTAACAAATAATTAATTTAGTAATGAAATAACAGAAATAACCCTTTTAAAAACGTATATATCTTAATTAAAATCCATTTTCTATAAGTAATAAATAAAAGAAAAATGTACAGATAGCTATTGAAACAATTGCTTTTT
>BMAV01024320.1:14256-24594 GCA_019973955.1 Trichonephila inaurata madagascariensis | reverse complement strand
TTTTACTTTTTAAAAATATTTCAGCTAAATTATACCAATTTGAATTGCGTTTTCCTTAAAATGTGTTTTGTTTGAACTAAATATTTAAAATATTTTTCAATAAAAAGTCAACCTCCCACTTCAAGTATTATTTTAAATTACCCGTTGCTGCTGAATGTACACTCTAAAAATCAAACTATATCTGAAATAGGAAAGATATCTCAGTTGTAGAAAATTAAGCTTTTATCCAGGATTGAAATTAAATATTGAATGTGCGACATGAAATTATATTTTCATTAAGTAGCATTACCCCAGATTTTTAATATCTGTAGTCCTCGTATAATTTGTTACACGTACTTCAAAAAATAACTAGAACCATTGGAATAGTTATACTTCTAGAAATATCATGAAATAAAACTTTTCATGCTATAAAAATTTATTACAAAATGAGAATCATGCTCATATAAATGTGTTTTATTAAATATTTTAAAATATAAACTTTTGAATTACTACACAGTAAGCAGAAAGTAATTTAATTTTTACGAATACATCTAATTTTATCTCTGGAAATACCTTTTTAACCTATGCGAAAAATATAGTTCAATTCCAAAGAAATGGTATTAAAAAATTTATACGCTTACAAGTGCAAACTAAACATTCATATTCTCTCAAGGATCGCAAAATCGATTTGGATCTCTTTTTTTATGGAAATCTTAACAAGCGAGACACTTCAAGAAACGCTTTTATACCAATGTATACCAATCCGCATTCGGAGTGAGGAACATTTCTTAGCGATTCAACCAGACTCTATAAAATTTTCAGCAGTCGATAGCAGACCATTGAAAAAACGTTTCTTTATTCCCACTTGAGGAGGGGAAAAAATAAGAAAACGAAGAAAGTAAGAATTTCGCATGTGGAGAATTGAGTTGGAAATTTACAAATACGTATGCTGAGAATTATCAACCTTTTGGAACTCGAATGTAAATATGGAAATTTAACATTAGGCCTTTAAACGCTGCACTATGATTGAAAGGCAACACAAACTAAATTTTGCTAAGAATCAAATAAAAATTGAAACATAAAATCTACAAAAAGAAAATTTTTCCAAAAAAATTTTTCTTAAAGATTTTTGGCATGTTCCAAAAATGGAACATTGGCGGGTACCATTTAGTTCTTTCACATGTTTTTTTAAAATTATGACCTTTGACATTTTAATTCAAAAATTAATTAATGTTTTGCATTTTTAAGAAGTAATGTGTAAACCAGAGGTGACATTAAACATTTCCTCAAGGATTTCATCATTCTCCGTAGTAGGGGGGGGGGGAGGGGGGGTAGGATACCCGACAACCCATTGAAGGGGAGCTTAAAAATCTAAAAATTAAAATGGGGGAGAACTAAAAATTTGAGTGTGAATGAGAAAAATCTATCATTTTTTTCCCCTGCAGGATCTTTTAAATGTACTCTGATGGGATAGGGGAAAGGTTCCTCGACGGCCCCCAGCTGACGCAGATGCCTATATGTTCCAAAATGTCAGTCTAGTAAATCGACACATCCCATTCCCTCATTGTACATTTTTATAAGATTTGGTTGACAATCTTTTTTTTTTTTTTCGCATGGCAATATCTCTTGATTTTATTGATAGACTCACGTGTTACGTTATCGGATGCTGCAGTTCTTACAGCACTGTCTTTCTAACGGCAAATGTACACTGGTTCGTCACTTCGGAAATCGAAATTACCTCTTTGTCATTTTTTGGCTTCCTTTGGTATTTCAAAAGGCCTCTTCTTGTGCAATTATCTTGAATTGTACCACTTGTATTAAAATTCTTTTCAGACAGTTCTGTTAACAGTTCATATGATGAAAAAAAATTGCCAAAGAATATCTCATGCTTGTCTGGACTTTCAACTTTGGATAAGCACTACTACTGTTGATCCTGACGAGAGTTTTCTATTACCAGCTTGTTTTCCACAATAAATTCTCATAGAGTAAGGATAGCCACTTCTAGAACACAACATCCATTATTTACATCCAAACCTAATTGGCTTGCCTTTGATAAACATTTTGGCTAAATGGTGACCTTAATAAGGGACCATCGATTCATCTATACTCAATTTAGAATGAAAGATGCCGAACTGCTGAAATTTTTTTTCTAGTTCTACATAAAAAGAACTTTTTCCTATTTTATCTCCAAATGTCGACTTGTATTATCTATTACGAAGCAACTGCATTGTGTTAAAAAGTATACCTTTACACGCCAATGTTCCATTTTTGTGGATCATTGATATTTCTTGCCCGATAGTAAAAAAAAAAATAACGATATTTTTTATGATATCTTGAAGTCTATAGTTAAAATGACCATTTTTAATTACTTTTACTAAATAATAAAAATATTCTTTTAAATTTTGAATTTTATGTGAAATTTTGAATTTTGCTCGATGAAAAGTTAAAAAAAAATGCATAATTTAGAATTTTTTTCTCAAAGAGACTGTTTACTTTAGTAACATTACTTCAATTCTAAAAAAAATATTCCATGTTTTTTGTCTTCAAAATAATTTTTACGAAACAATATGAATGAAATTGAATTTTTCAAAAAATTTCAAATTTGATGTTCTAATAATGGAACATTGGCATGTAAAAGGTTAACAAAGAGATATCCGAAATGAAGAGTACATTTTTAAATAAGAATTATAGTTTAGTAGAGAAATTAGTTCAAAAGAATATGAAATTGAAAATACGTTTCTCATTCTTTGTAAATTAAATATAACGTTTCACTAAAAATGGGCTGCGAAATGCATTAAATTTCTGAGAAGTGTGTACTTAAAGAATGTAAATCGAAACTTATTCATTGATATTTTAAAAAAGAAATTAAGGTCATTTCATAATTACTTATTCAAAAGAATATGAGTTATATATGAAGATCAGAGTATAAAAATGGTAATTTGTTTTATTTTAAAGTAAGGATGAATGAATTTAGTTTATGGGAATATAAAATGGAAATAATTTTCTTTCTTGTAATATTAATATCATACTTTGCTATAAATAATTATAATTTCAAAATTTATTCATCACCTGTTTTGATACTAGTTTACATGCTAGAAGTAAGAGTGAAATAACCACAAAGGCTGTGTTACTGATGAAGATAGGTAGCCATAGATAAACAACGGGAAATAAAATGTGAAATTTATTTTAATATTACACAAAAATTTAATAATTTTATAGAATGTAAGTTGAAATAATATGTATGTTACAGATTTGACATGGGTGGATTTATAGGCTTCATTATATGGTGGAACAGATTCAATAAGTGTGCAATTTGTGGTCTGAAGGAGGGATTGCCAATTATTCTCAAGCATTCTTTAAAATTCAACTGCCTAACTTAGTGTTCAAGGCCCGCAAACAATATTAATCACTTCCTAAATGTGAATGATTATCAAACATGATGATACACTGGTTGCCATAGAAGCACCTGGGTATCCTTTATCTTATTTGAAGGCATTATAAAGGAAGAAGTCATGTTGTGGACTGCAACAGTTTTGCAAATGGACTGGACTTACAACCATGTCCACTCGTAGGTGAATAGAAGCATGACACTTCATGCGATGCCACTCTGTTTATTACATTTTGAAAGTTGTTCTATCCAATTACCATCTAAAATGGCAACATGGGAGCTATTGCATCAATATTAGTCCTTTTAGTTGGCATCACGAGTGCATTTTGTTGATGCCTTAGGAGCATAAAATAGTTTTTAGCGATATGAAGCATCCAGGAAGCCCTGCACATTCTTCAACAACTTGAAGAAAGTGAAATACACAACCTTGACGGTTTCCCGAATTACTAAGGAATTAGGATCATTAGTTAGAACTTTCAACATCACTGCTAAAATACTGGAGAGGGAGTTTCACGGTATTTAATTCCCAAAATTTTCATTGAAGAGGACTGTATTCGAGAGTACTCATTTTTATGTACAATTTACTTCAGCACACAAGAGAATGCACGCAAAAAAAATACATCTAGAACCAAACTTCTTTGGAACACTATTTTTTTCACAAATAAGTCAAGATTCATTCTGGACATTAATTCTCGGCGTACCTGTATCTAGAAAGTGCTTAGTACACGTTATATTTTTTATCTCATTAGGAAAAAAAGACGATCGTGCTGATTGTCGTGCAATATTTCGGGTGGGTATTATACTAGACTCCCGCATACTTCCGGAATTATTTGAAAAATGAATGTAATGAGGTATATTATTGGGGAACATAAAACGTTGTGTTTGACTTCATACAGGCATATCTGGCTCCGGTTTGCTGCTAATGAACAACATGCTCATTCACACAGAACTCAGACTACCATTACTTTAAAACTAAGTATACTCGCTGTATAGATTTGTACCTTTTATCTACTGACCTGCATTCGATAGATCATGTCTGAGACGTTGTTATGAGACCTATTGTATTTTACCATCTCCGAGAATTATCCGGGGCCTAAAATTACCTTAATACATGAGTGAGATCGACTGTTAAAAGAGACTTATCAACTGCCTGCCGTATTGTCTGTTATGTAGTCACTTTATTCTACCTGTCTGTCCTTGAGAAGGTACTTCATGTCCCCTTTCAACTAATTTTTAATTCGATATCCCAATGTGAATTTTGAACAACGCTGCACTCAGAGGTTTATTGATAAGCTTTTAAGAAATCTGGCATAATGTGTAAACTCTCTTAATTTCACCATCGAATAAAATCTTTCATGAATTTAGGAAAAGAATATTTAGTAGTTTGCATTTTATAGAAGCTATGTCGTGTTTTCAAATGTGATTTTTTATTTTTTATTTTTGTGATTACAAAAACTAGTCCTGGTAATTTTTAATATAATATGACTTATTTAATTTAAATAATGAAATAAGTGACTTATGACTTGTTTTATTTAAACAATAACATAGGATGAAAGTTATGCTTATGTTTATTTATACAAAAAAAGGTGTTTATTATTGCTAAAAAACAGAATGTTTCTTCTTTATATATATATATATTATTCTATCTAAGCACATATTGATAAATTAAAGGGTTATCTCATCTAGAAAAAAACTTTTTCTAATGAAATTACAAACGATAATGCATGAAATAATTTTTTTCCTTGTTTATTTGGCCTGCGTTTAATATTTTAATCCCCTTCAATTCATTCCACATTTAAACTCTTAGAAAATCTCCCTCATTTAAGATCAATACGAAAAAAAAGAGAGCTAATAGGACACTTAAAAAAAAATTTTTTTTATCTCCGTTCCATTCGACTAGTATAACTGGAAAGTGTTTTTGAGCCCAGACGGAAAAAAATCAAATAATTTCGCTTCGCAAACTATTCAAATTGTCATGCAAATATATGTAAATGTATACTAACATACGATTAGTTTTCTGTTTTCCCCCTACGATCGGTAGAATATGTTAGGCCTTTAAAATGGGTTTAAGAGAATTAAAGTACTTGGAGAATGAAACCATTTTTCAAGAATAGTAAAGGAAATGCCAGTGAAGCCCGAAAAAAGCATTGAAAAAAATCCTTTAACATAATTCTGATGGTAGTTTAGCATGTTTTCCTTGCTTAACATTATAATTCGAAAAGTCGTTTCTTTGTAAAAATGTTTAAACATGAATCTGAACAATATGGTAACTGGTTAAAAAAGTCAGCTATGCAAAGCGTAGATTTTTTACACAGGTCATGGGAAATAAATGTATTGATCATTTTTAGATCTATTTAAAAGTTTTAATGAGTTTTTTAAGCAAAAAAGAGTTTGTCACTGATTTGTATCGTTATCAGTATTAACGATTATTATCTTTTGATTTTGTAATCGTATGAACTTTCTTTTATCTAAATCTTTTTTATTAATTAATGCAATTTTTAATTAAATACATTCATGACAAAATTTTGCACTTTACTAATTTTTGACATCAAGCTCATTTGTACATTTTAAAATTATTTCCTGTTAATTGAAAATTTAGGAATATAGTCTGAGAGAGTGTTTAATGAAGAAAAAGTATACTCTGTTGAAAAATACATATGATTAACGAGGTGCCAAAAAATACCGTCTGCTCAGAACACTAATTAATAATAAAATAAAATAAATAATTATAGTTACTTAAATTCTATAGGGGAAATATATACTAGATGAAATATTCATAAGAGAAAAGCTAAAATGAATAGCATCACTTAATTATGACTATCATGTTTTTTTAAAGTATAGAACCATTTTTATTGCTGCTTCGTAATAAAATTTTATTACAAAATTATATAAAATTTATTCATACATTTCTGAAAATAATTTTAAGCACACATGGGCATCTTTCACAAATGCGTCATAATAGAAACACGAATCCCATGATCAGATGAATATAATCATCTGACCTGCCCTAAAATTTGAAAATAAAATTAGACTTCCTAAAGCAATTTTAAAAGTTCAATGAATACTGCAGATCTCTTTTTTTTATTTTCACTTTTATATTCAGAGTTTCAAAATTAATTTAGAGAATAAAAAAAAACCTCTCTTCTCCCTTAAAACCCATAACCATTTAATTAATTGAGACTTTAATTTTCTTTACTTTTGTTCTGTTCATGACATTCTAGGAATTTCGTTTGAAAAATGATAGAGATTTAAAATAATTCCTACTTGAAAGAACTGGAATGCAAAAGAGTATCTTCTTACAGAACTTTGCAATCGACATTATCGAACGAAATATTCTTCCTTCTTAGAGGAAATCGATTGTTTTATGACTTCACATTAGGTTGCATATTTGCAAAAGGAATGTCAAAGTCAATCTGATTTCAAGCATATTTATTTATCGTTAAGTGCTAAGCATCTTCTCATTTCAAGTGTTCTACATCAAAATAAATAATTTCACTATGCTAGGCAGAGATTAAATCGACGAAGCATGTGAAATTTATCTATACCTATCTACCTATCAATGCGTATATGTGTGTGCACTAATTCACTCTAAATATATATATTTTTTAAAATTAAAAATATAATATGGAGCATGAAAATAGATCAGACACATAGGACAAAATAATGCATTAGTGATTTCTTAGGAATGTTAACTTAACAAGGGGTAAAAAAAAATATGTAAGGTGCTATTTTTAACCTTTGTTTATACTACTGGATTGAAATAATTGATTGAAGGGAAAATTCGGCCAGAATTAATGTAAAATTTTGCAAACATTAAAGTTTATTCGTATTCAATATAAATTCTAATAAGCCAAGAATATGAAAATGTAAATTTATTTCTTTATAAAGATGCAACATAATTAAAATCATACAACTACAGTTCTGGAAATAATTGTTATTATACTATTTTATGTACTTCGTACTCTGATAATGTAGTAATGAATTTAAATGTACTCTTTATTGATCTCCACAAAATATTACATGTAGGAAATAAAAAAAAAATATCGTACAGCATTTAAAATTTTTTTTATCAAAATGTGAATGTGAAAATAAAAAAGAATTAAATAACTGTAATAAAATTTGATCATTTTCAAAGAAAGATAAATACATGTAGCATTTATTACTGAGTAAGTAATAAAGAAAATAAAGTAAATCAAGTTAAGATTAAACATATTCAAAATGTTACCTATAAAATTTAAACAAACAACGATGTGTTAAACGATCTATAAATCAATTAAAATTATCCCTATTCTAACACATTCTTTTACTAAATAATAATTTACACTAAAAGAAATTTACAATATTCCTATAAATAGATTAATGATTATTACTGTTTCAAAATGAGCATTGTTAAAATTAAAACCAGCATTTTATCCTAAATATCGCTAATCATTAATGAACTATAATAAATGTAAAACTATATCCATAATTTCTGCTATACGTTTTTTATCCTAAATTGTTTTTTAAAAAAAGGTTTAAATAAGATAACGGGTCATGTGATCAAAAAATTAGCTGTTTTTCTAAAAATAATTATTTCATTATTTTATGTATAGTGATTGAATTCCTTATTATCAGTGTGTTGTTCTTTATAAAATTATAATTATAAATTAATTTATCTTTTGTTAGTAAGAACACCTTGTGGTACACCCTTTGTCTGTTTTTCTTATTATTCTTGAATTTATAATTTCCTGTATAATAACTAAATTAATGATAGTGTTATTGAAACTTTATTGCAGTATTTTTATTTTGACAACATTAAAAGCAAATATTTATTTATTAAAAAAGTCCTTCGTGAGATATTTGCTAATTTTAACAATGTATACAATGTTAAGTTTATATATATTTTGTGCAGTGAATTAGTAAAAGTAATGTAAGTTTTGAAACAAGTAATCAAACTTATATTTGTATTAGAATATCTCTCCTTGTTAATGAAATAGGATTTTAACTCCTTGTGCACGTATGGTAATTTTTTTAAGTAGGCCGAAATATGATTAGTTGTATTACCATTATTTCACACGCATATATGTGTATATATATATATATATATATAGTCGTACCTCTGTATGACGAAGTCTCTAAATCCCGGGAAAAAGTTCGTTATATGGAAAATTCGTTATATAGAGGTTCATATTTTAATATACTTTAGAAACCACAGAAAACAAATTTTAAATTCATAAACACTATATATTAAAAAAGTAATTATTCACACTTTTTTTTAAAACTAATATAAGTTTATTTTATATAAATCACGCATCAAAAAAAGAAAGAAAGAAAAACTGCACGGAAAACAAGAAAAAAAGAATGTCGAAGAATTCAATGTATTTTCAGTATTAAGAAAATAACTTTATACTAAAAACAATGAGTTTTAAAGACATATTAGAATTTAAAGCAAACAAGTAATATTAAACATACATTATTTTATAATTAGAACACGGTGACACGGGAGAACACCATTTATGGTGAAAGAGGATATCGAAGATGTTTCTAGTGAACTGGGCAATGGGGGTTAAAGGTTGCACTTATTGCATGAAACATCCAGAACTCTATTGCTCTCGGCGAGTTAGGATCTTAAAAACTAGTTCAAGTTTTATGACCACCTTAAAATGTGTTAAGGTATCCGACTACGTTCGGAACCGTGATTTTAAAAAGGCGTATAAATGGATAATTGTCATGATATTTAGTGTCACTTAGATTAGAATACATGTATAAAATTATTTTAAGGACACTTTGACAAAAAAACTATTTAAATACAATATTTTGGCAAAAAATTAACTTAGAATAAATTTTTTTCCAAATGTTCTCTTTTTATGAAAAATGCTTCTATTGTAATAATATTTTGCCTGTATATAGCTCAGACCTCTCTACAGAGGCTCAACTAGAATTTTTGGAAACTTCACATTATTTTCAGAGTTATCACCAATTTAAATAATTATTGGCGTTTTTTTCTTAAAATTGATTCACTCTGTTGTCGAAAAATATGGATAAACCCACTTCTAAGTTATATATTTCAAAAATTCTAGATTAGCCTCTGTACAGAGGTCTGAGCTATATACAGGCAAAATATTATTATAATAAAAGCATTTTTCACAAAAAGGAGAACATTTGGAAACACAATTATTCTAAGTTAATTTTTTGCCGAAATATTGTATTTAAATAATTTTTTTTTTTCAAAATGTCCTTAAAACAATTGTATACATGTATTCTAATCTAAGTGATACTAAATATCATGAACATTATCCATGTATGCACTTTTTTTAAAATCACGGTTCCGAACGTAGTCGAATACCTTAAAGAGAGAATAACTTGAATTTTTTTCAGAAGTATTTTAAAAAAAAGGGAGAACAAAAATTGAATCACAAAAGAAAAAGTTCGATATAGAAAATGCACATTGCTATAGAGAGATTATTTTACGAAGAAAATCGTGAAATGTTCAAGGTTCCAGGAAAAAGTGAGCAATATAGAGGTTCGTTATATAGAGATTTGACTGTATATATATATATATATATATATGTATATGTATATGAGGTGACAGAAATCATTATTTATTACATCTTTTTCGATTTTTACTTCAAGAAAAAGTTGTCCTCCACCTAGCTAAATATTAAAAAAAAAATCAATTAAAAGAGAGTTAAAAAGAGACTTTTAAAATCTTTAAATTAAAAAAACATTCAATATTTATTGCCAATTTTATTGCTAATATTAATAACGTAATATTATTGTTCGAATAATGAAGTCTGAGGAGTAATGAGTGAGAGAAAAATATTAATTCTTCGTTCAAAAAGAAAACACGATTTTTTTTTATAAATCTTTTTTATAAATTTTTTTATAAATTTTTTATAAAAATTTTATAAATTTTTTATAAAAATTTTATAAATTTTTTTTATAAATTTTATTCAAATTGACATTTTCATCATTTCGTAAGTACAATTTTA
>BMAV01024320.1:0-13672 GCA_019973955.1 Trichonephila inaurata madagascariensis | reverse complement strand
TATACACTTTAGATTACTTTGTTACGCTTCACATCTTTAACTCATGGAATATTTTGGAGACCAATTGCAATCCCTTTTATTAGTTGAACTAAATTAACTTTATTTCCTCTACTCTGGAATAAAAGGAAATTACTGTTTCAAGATTTCGAATTGTAATGGAATGCTTTTCTAGAAAATTCCATTCTCTAATGAAAACAAATGCGGTGCATTAAGTTCAATTAATGATTTGTTCGGCGTAGTTAGTAAACACAACTGAGGAAGATAAATCATTCTAATCTGCTGGAACATATGCCTTACTAAGTCTTCAAGAGTTAAGCCTTATAACTAATTGGTGGACTTAGTTTAATGCACAAGGTGCGAAAAATGGTTTGTTTACTAAATAAATACATATTGTAGTACATATTTTTCATAAGTATCAGTTTTCAAAGCACATATAGGAACTTTGTCATAATATCTTTGAAAATAAAATTTTCTCGAAAAAATTGTTGTAAATTACTTTTTACTATGTGTTGTTGCTGCATACTTGCGTCATAAATATAATGTATATATCAATGCTATACATTTTAAATTATTATATTCTTTATTAATATTCTTTATTTAAAAGTAATTTAATAGCATGCACAATATAAAGATTTGTTAATGCCTTGAGACATGATAGAATAATTACATATGCATATGCTATTGCTGAAATCAATGAATTGAGAAGCATTTATTTATTTTCCATTCATAAAAGGCTTCATAGATATATCGCGGGACATGTTATATTTTATATTACATGTGAAAAAGAAATATTAGCTAATAAAGCAAACGTGTTAAATCTGAGGACCGATTTTATAAACCAGTGCTAAATATAAGAAAAAATATTAAATTGTTTAATATTGCTTATTGTTTATTGACTAATTTTCAATTAAAAGTTTTTCAGATTTATAAATGTATCTTTTTTTAAAAATTTTTTATATAGCTTATTTGATACTACCGTAATTTAAACTTTTAATGTGAAGATATTCATGTGGCGATTTATTTAATCAAATAAAAACATATACAATAATTTATATTTTTGACATTTGAAAGGCACCCAAAAAGGAATTCAGGTTATATATTTATCTGCATTTTTTATAAAGCTAATATAAGAAACAAATCTGAAACTTTTTCAAAAAAAAAAAAAGGTTTAGCTTTTTGTGTAATAGATTTTCAGTTTTTCCATAATGTGAAATATATTCTCACGAACTAATCCGAAATTAATTAAGATTTACTACAGAAAGTTCCATTATATATACGTTGTCATTAATACTTAATTCGCAGAACTTGTTTTCTTCCGAAACGCTCATTAAGTTGGACGAATTAATTTCTTTCATATTAGTTTTTAATGATTGATGATACGTACAAATAGAAAATTAATTAATTCTGAAGTTAATTCTTGTAACTAAATTCTGAAGAAGGGACTAATTTGTAACAGATTTAGAGACGTTAAGTAATACATTTATGTCCACGCAGATTCATAGATCTGCAGGAATTTGATTTTTACTATCATTTATTTAAAATTTAGTTTCAAGTATATTTTGAGATGCATTTAGTTTATATGTTTAAAAAGTTCATGTAAATTGTTCAAGGTTTGAAGGAATTATTTTACATGATTCCCATTTTAATTAAAATATTTACAAAAATGATTGATGTTATTAAATGTAATATAAAAATGTTGTCGTGTTGGTTTCAATTAATTAACCACTATAATTGTAGTAAATGTTGACGAATATCATAAATGTGGATTAAAATTTAGTGATTTGAATGACTCCTGAGCAGTACCAATTACCTTATCTGAATTCATCATTACGTCTCACGTCAGAATCCTTTAACGTGTAGCAACCCTATTTATTCTCGGCTCAATTTTGCTATCTACCTCTTCGCAAACGTACTATTACCTCTTTCGAAATTCAAAGCAGACATAAAATATAAGGAAATGAATAAAATACATTTCATAATAAAAGTTACCAAGCTATCGAAAATATGTATTAAAAATTATTTTGAGTAATTTAATTATAGCAGGTTGTAAAATTGATCGCGGTCCTGCGATCACTGGTAAAGTAAAGGACCCCGAATTGTCTGCCAAAATGATAAAATTAATTTATCTATTAATCTTTCAATTTTTTATGAAGACAGTTCGTTGTTGATGTTGCTAATGCTACCTGTCTGACGGTGTCAGATCGAGACCCACGAGACGATCGCGGCAGAGAGCTAGATGTAAGCCTGTCGTTAACCGTAGCTTTGAGCACCAAACAGGTAACAATACTATTTGGTTTGGCTCCATTCCTAGGAACACCCTAGGAAGAACACCCTAGAAGTGTTCATGATCCTCCTACCTCTCTTTCCCTTCCACCAATCTCGCCTTCTCCAGGATTTGAATCCAAGCCCTACGGTACAGTAGTCAGCGTCAGTAACTACTATACCGGATGGACGACCGGGAGTAAACTAGGTAATGTCGTAAGCTGAGGTAGCTGTAAAATTATTCGCTATCCTAAATTTCTAAGACAAATAACTAAATTACTTATCTTGCTGACGATCCGAAGTAACAACACTAGTCACTTGAAAGGTATTACTTGATGAATCGGACTAAAGATTCTCTTCACTTCCCCGAGAACTTCAAATATTAACTTGGATAATCCAACTTCTATGGCAGCCTAACGACCAATTCCTACACTCACGTAGCTAGGGTTTAAATAGCATTTAAATTAACATAAATCACGGTTTCTCCAAGGGAAACGATTTTATAAACAGGCACATAAGACTCGTCACAGCGTTTGAACCATTGAAAGTTTTAAAATAATCTGTTATTTATCAATGTGTGAGTTTGTGACTTATATTTTTAGCAGATCATAAACATCGAATTTCATTAATATGATTTAAGTGTTTACTATAAAAAATAATCTGTGTTTTATATTGATGAAAATCTGGAATCATGTTAAAACTGAAATATTTTCTGTTTTTCTCTGAATTCTCTTTACCTTATTTTATTATGAAACTTATCAAGTTGACTAAATATATTGAATTGAGAAATGAAATTTATATGTACTTTACTGAACTACCAATGTTTTTTTTTTACGATAAAAAGCATTGATTATATATATATATATTGAAGTATCAAAGTTTTTTACGATAAACGATTTATTTCAAATGTTCAATTACAAGTTGCTCCTATAATGTTATATAATTTATTTTTCTATATAAATATACATATATACACACATACACATCCATATATACATATATATGTAAAATGAATACATATATATGAAAAAAAATTATTTAGACTCAAATACGATTTCTGAATAAAACCTTAACAGTTTTGCAACTATTTTCAAACGTTTCTTTGAATCGATGATTAAGTAAGAAACATGAATAAAAATATATTAAAATTATAGGAATTTCGAGGTAAGGGACAGTTACAAAATTTTTACATTTTTTAATGTAAAAAATATTTTTTCATTAGTATTTGGTTAAGTTATCTTTTTGATACATATTTGAGACCACATTTTCAAATATATTACATTTGGATGTACTTTCTACTGTTTTCGCTTTCATATTTGGAATGAGAACAGTATAATTAAAATATATTGCTAAATTTCCATTTTTGAACTCATAGATAAATTTGTCTATGTTACTATTATTGAATTGAACGTAAAATGGAAAAACATTCAAATGAGTTTTTTCCTTTTCTCTTTTTCTGCGAAGAGACAGAGAAACGTTTGAATAATGGTTTTAAGGGTGTGTCAGTCTTTGAAGTATAAAAATACAGTTTCATTACTTTAAAGCTTCTGTTTTAGAGCATCCACTTGTCAATTGGACATTTTTGTTCCTTTTATTATGGAAATAGAAAGAAAAAATATACCTGATCGTTATTTAATGTCAGAAAGTTACCTTTTGAGGCATTTTTTTTTTAAAAAAGGATACTAATAAATGGTCAAAAAAAATATATATATACGCGCGCGAGAGAGAGATATATTATTTTTTTAATAAAATTATCTTGCAAAGTAATTTTCAACGATCCATTGATTTTTTTTTATGAGATGCTGACTGAGCAAATTGCTTCTAATTATGTCGTGTTAATATGAAATAAAAGTTGAAATTTTTTGCAAGTTACTAATGTTAAAATCTGTCGGATATCGATCTCTTCTTTGCATCTATTTACACAAGCATCTACAATGCGTAAAGCTCACCAGGAGTGACAAAAAACATGTAACAGATTAAAATCACTCTTATATAAAGTAAGTAACAAAAAACGAACTTCGCAAACAAAAGTTTAAATGACAAGTAAAAGGATTCAAAAATAAATTCGAATATTGTTTTTGCTATTTATTCTGTAGCTTCTATATTTATGTATATAGGTTTTCCTTCTTTCGGCTTAAAAAGTTTTCATACAAAAATTGAGATTTCTATTTAAATATATGTATCAATTATTATACGACTGATATTTTACAAGTAGTTACTGAAATAATATACCAGGTGGTTATAATTAAACTTCCCCTATAAACGGCCTACTTCAGTGCAAACGGGTGAACGAAATGCAATAAAATTTTGTATTTGGGCTATACACAAAATGCGCTCACGGAATTTTCAAAAAAAAAAATATTTTTGAGGGGAAAACATGAAATTTAACTCAATAAACGATAAAAATGGAATACAGAAACAATATTAACAATCCAGAACAAGAATGATGAGTAATAAATTGCAAAACTGAGAAAAGCTGTCAGTTGTAGGAGAAAAATATCGATATTTGCATGCTTTCGAAGAAGAGGAAGCTTTATGTAAAACAGGTTAGTTTTGCATAAAGGGCAGTTTAAAAACTTTGTAGACGTTGTCATGTTCAAGTCGACGTTTCCGGCTGTATAAATGATGGTCTCTTTAGTTAAACGAGCATTATTGGTGAAGCTGTTTTGCGAAAACAAGAGGAATGATTCTGCTGCAGTTCGTGAAATTCGTCGTAAAAAGAACCTACTAAGTAGACCATTGTCTTCTAAAGGTATCCAGATCATGATTAAGGGATTCGCAGAGACGGGCAAATTAAGTGTTGAACTGGAAGATGCCATAAACCTGTCTCACCAGTACTTGTTGAGAGCGTCAATACAGCTGTTGACGAACAGTCACAGACTTTAGAGTTTGGGGCAGTAGCGCACCTGCAGTTTCTCGAGAGACAGGCTATTCTTACGGCACCATCCGAAAAGTTCTCAGAAATCATAATGCTCTATTTCTATACATGATTCGCCAAACCCAGTAGCTACTTAATAGGGACAAGTCACAACGTCTTTCATCCGAGATCAATTTTCTCAACATAATGACTGTTGATCTGATGTCGGTCTTGGAATCCTGGAGTGACGAAGCACATTTCTACCCCAATGGAACAGTCAAAACATAATTTCCGCATCTGGGCTAAGAGGAATCCCGGATCTACATTGGAGAGAGATTTCCCCTACAGTCTCCAAATGTCACTATCTGGTGAGGATTCACGGCGAAGTTCATCCTTGAGTTATTCTTCTCAGGGTAGTCGGTACTAACTACTAAAAACTAACCTCTTTCGTATAAAGCTTCCTCTTCTTCCTAAGCATGCAAATCTTGACATTTTTTTGTCTTACAAATTTACATTTTATTACTCACCATTCTTAATCTGGATTGTTAATATTGTTCCTGTATTCCGTTTTGATCGTTTATTGAGTAAGTTTAGTGTTTTTTTCCGAAAAGGGATTTTTTTTTGAAAATTCCCTAATTTTTTTTTCTTTCGAATTTGCGTAAGCGCATCACGTGTATAGCCCATATACAAAATATCGTTGCATTCCGTTCACGCGCTTGTGCTGTAGGAGGCCGTTTATAGGGGAAGTTTAATTATAACCACCTGGTATATTTCAAATTATATGAAATATTTTTGGTCGTGAAAGAAAAGGATTTTGGTATGGGTATCATACATTAAAATTGGAAAAAAAAAATATTAGGAATAGAATGACGTTGCCACAGAGTATGCTTTCAAAATTGCTGTCAAGTATAAATGTATTCAAAACTACGTTGTTTCATAAGGAATATATTTCTTTTCTTTGATTTTCACTATTGTTTTTTATAAATACACAACAAAATGGTACAAATATTACGCGTTTAATTTACAAAATTTTTGCATTTCACTTGCACATTCCAGCAGGAGAAATACTTTTCCACTGTATTTTAGTAGCATAAATAATTCTAATATTCTTTTTTAAAATTTAATTCTCTTAACTTTATCACATGATGTAAATATTTACTGGAAAATATTCTAAATAAATCGTTAGGTAATGAAAAATTACCGACAATTTTAGCATCAATAATTGTTCTTGAAATATTCAATATTGTTCTTAACACTTTACAAATTTTTTTCTAGGTTTTAGAGCTGACAAATTGAAAAAAAGTATAGAAAAAGTGTATTTTAATAAGGTATGATATTTTTCTCTTCCTAATAAAATTATTATATTTAAATTTTCAATTTAGTTTCCATTTTTATATTTTCATCAAGTGATCATGGTTCTGAACTCGTGTTGTAGGTTTAAATCATGGTTCCATTCATGTTTCACCATGTGGAAGGACAGATACAAATTAAATCTTTAAGGAATTAAAGCATTATCATTTGGGTGAGACCGCGAATGGACTGAAACATAACACCTGAAAAGATAGAACTGTGTAGTGATCTATTGTCAAGGAAATATATAGCGTCATTCTCCAGGGCATTTCTCAACACGGCCCTTTGAATTATCAGACAAATAGAAACAGGTTTCAGCGTTTTAAGCAATTCTACTTCAGTCAGCACTTTTCCCGATGGAACGTATCCAGTACAGCTGATAACAATGACGTCAGTATAAACACATGAAAGGCAACCGGTCGCGAGTTAACAGTCTCTTTTCTTTGTCGCTTTTCAAAGTTCCTTGTAATTATTTTATGATACATGCTGGATGGTTCGTAATTCAAAATTCAGATACTGTGAAAACTACTTTTACGTTACTTTATCTTTTATTTCTCTATAAACCGAGTGTGAACATGGAAACATGGAACATGGCTTATTGCCACGGATTCATGACCCAAGTGCCATTTCAAGCCTAGTTCTACTGAAGACCAGCTGTGCAGAGAGGCTGATGCATGCTAAATCTGTCCAGGCTCAATGTGTTCCCACTGATATAGTGTAACAGTTCGAAGAGGAAGTAACCAGTTGAATTGTCATTTTTGTCACTTGACCATGACTCACAATTACGAGATCTGTCATCAATATCCATATTGCTGCTTTATAGTGTGACGTTAGTATACATTCTGTCACTCTATTAACCGTTGCTATCTCGATGATATGTTTGTTCTTGTAAAACTAATGAAGTTGTCAAATGATTTCATTGCTCTGATTTGTGTAATTACAAAGGTTTTGATCTGGCATGCAACATTTTTCAATGTAATAGCATGCCATATCTCAAACGGATATGCTGATATTGTGTGGTAATATATATACAAGAAGTTTGTGCAGTCACATAGTAAAAGCAAGGAATTAAATTTAAAAATTGAAGATTTGATTTACAATAGCTACTTATGTGTTCTTTTACATACTATCTAGAATTTTAGATGATATTCTCCGCACTGTCAGCTATACATTAATCAGGATCTGAGATACAATTAATGTTAGAAAAATATCTAAAGACGAAACTTTGTTACAAAGCAATTATTTACTTTAGTTGTTTTTTTCTTCTTTATGTGTGCCTGATAGGTACTTCTACACACTAAAACATTCAAAATACAAAAAAAGTGTATGTATTTCTGACCACACGATAGAAGTGATAACATCAAAAATATTCCTAATGATAATAATACTATTTACTTAGTTCTATAAAAATTTGTCCTTTTTCTACATTTTATGTTTAATTTTAGTGTATTCTTTTTCTCTTTAATATTTCTTAAAAATATTACGTTTCATTTTCATGCTTCAACTAGGATTAGAACGAATCCTGCATTCATTCCCCTAGAAAGAGGTGAGGGGCGGGGGAGCTCCACTTAGATCGAAGCTAGGAACTTTACTTTCACAGCGTATTGGTGGTGGAGGGGGTACAACCGCTTTTCAATGTCACGGGGGAAAAGTTCTTCCTTTCCTTTTTAAGGGTGTGTTTGTCCAACTGAAGACGAAAAAAGCCGAATGAGCGTTACATTCCCGAGCGGGACGTTCATTCAAGTTCACTGTCAAACAAATCGCACCACAATTGAAGTTATCACTTCAAAAATTTTAAATTTTCAGAATTAAATTAATTTTTTAAAAAAATATTTTAACCAAAAATTGTGTTTTTAATTCGAAAAAATTGTCGGCCAATATTATACGGAAAAAAACAAATTTAGCCAGGCATAGATAACACAGACATTTATTTAACTAATTAATATTTTAAAATATTTTTAAGTCTATCAAGTCGATATAAACCCGAACCAGTCATTACTGATTGCTTGAATCAATTCATTAATTTAATATCCCTTACAATAATTAAACATAATTATTAAAACTATGTATTTTAATGTTATAATTTTGAATACGTAGGTTTATATTTTATAATCCTATTTTTTTTAAAAAAAAAATAATAATAATATCGGCAATATTTGGTTTAAACATTATTTAATCATTCATTAAAACTGATAAAAAGTTTCAAGTGACTTTAAATATGATTTCAAAAAAAAGGGGAGGGTGTTATACACATGGAAGAAATTTATATAATATATCAAAAACAAGAAATAGTAAATAAAGAACATAACAAGAAATAACGTTATAAAAATATAAAAGAAAAACATGAAGATCGAATCTGTAGAAAGAAAAAAAAACCTTGGGAGTCAATAAGAATGTCGCACTTAGGACCGAATAAATGGGGTTAAACTGGTTTGAAGATTATATATATATACATAAAGTAATCAATTAAGTAGATTAGCAAAGTGAATATTCGACTTTCATCGGAATATGGAGTAAATGAATAACCTATAAATATATTTAAGATAAAGTTTTTTTCTTCCACACAAAGCTTATCATATATTTTATTCCGTTCATTTTACCTTTTTTACTTTTACAAATGGAAAAATTCATATTATTATCAGATTGCTCTCAATTCCAACTTTCTTTCTTTGAAGAAAAACAAGACATTGATAGCTTGCTGTAGAAAAAAAAATACCAGCTATTGCTATTCAATATCTGGATAATGCATTCCATTATTACGATGTTTTTGTCCCTCTAATAAAAACCAAGGGAATAAGAGAAACCCAAACATAAACTGACCAACTGCTTGAACCAAACCCCTAAGTAACTCTCTTAAGACCCCCGTAAAAAGGCATCCGGAGCGCGAATAATAAGATACCAACATCCTACCTACTTAATGACACGGAAGGAATGTCCATTAGTTTGGAAACCTCATCTGGTGTACGTTTTTCTATTTGGACTGCATGAAAGAGAAAGAGTAAAAGATATTTAGATATTGTGCAGAAGGAAAGGGGACACGATTTATTATGTTTTGTCCTCTTGTCCTCACTTTGTGAATGGCTGATGAAGAATGAACCACTAGGCAAATATAATGGAATGGCTAATCAGATAAAATGTCGGTTGGGAGTGCTTTGAAAGAATTCTTTTGTGTTACCCGGTTAATAGGACATATTTATTTTTATGAACCAATAGAAATTGTATGCCTTAGAAGAATCAGAGTATATAATAAGCATGTATATACGTGCATTATTGGACTTATTACATGTATTATCTTTCTTTATGTACAGAAGGAAAAATATCTGGAAATTATCAGTTAAAACACTAATTAAACTTACTTTTAGATAAAAATATAAAAATTATGCTTATTTTCAATTACTATTAGTATTAAGAGTTGTAGAAAGAAAAACATTGCATTTTTAGTAAGTATCCATTTTAAGACTACACACTTTTTGAACAAAAAATTTTTGGAGACAGTTACAGTAAAGATAATTTATGTTTTATGTTTAGATTATATTATTATGCTTTTATTCTGTAAGTAAAGAGTCAATTTGACCAGCCATTATTTTACAATTTAAAAAAAAAAAAAGAATATTTGAAGTTTTTGTCAAATTCTTATAAAATACTCAATTTTTAAGCTTTTTTAGTCATTTTAAGTTATTTATGTTTCTTAGGCTATTGCAAACAAAAGTTAGTATGTATTTGAAAATCCATACTAACCTTTGTTGATTTTTATTAATTATTTTTCTAGAAAAACCTGGAAGAAACACGAGAATTTTAAAGATATCAAATTTAGCATGTTTTATAAAAATAACTAGAGATCTAAGCCCTAAATCCATACTAACTTTTGTAGAACATACGTTTGGGAGTATACACAAATTATTTCAAGGCTCTATCTTGAACATAAAGAAAGCCTTACGGATTAGAAAACACTTATACCTTTTCAAAATTGAAAGTCTGAGAGAAAAACGCATTTGAAGTTTGTAAAGTCATAAAATAAAAACTTATAATGCCCTTAAAGCTCTAAATTTTAATATGTTATTTTCCACATTGTATGTTCTACATTAAAACACTATTTCAATTAAATATAACTGAATTTTTTTTTTAATTAATAATATATTTTTGCATAGTATTGACAGCATTTGTTAAGACTACAGTTTATTCAGCTTAATCTTAACCTAATATTTTCACAAAAGTTTTGAAACACAAATCATTTATGTACAAAATAATAATGATACTAAATTGAGCTAAAAATAACAAGGTTTGTTCGTAAAATTTAATTTTTTTCAGTTTTAAATTAGGGCAGTTTGGGAAGTCTTAGCTCTTGTCGTACGACTTTAAAATACTAAAATATAGTACTACAATATGTTTAGTATAATGTAGTTTGATACATCAAAGAAATATTCAGTTATATCTGCAACATTTGATTTCAAAATACTTGTATTCGGAAGTCTAATTGCAGTATCAGATGATGACTGATTTTTAGATACATCATTTTCAGTAGTATTCCATACTTCGAAATATTGTTTCTCACAGCAACCTGAGAACGCTTTGGCCACAGCATTTTCTCTACAGGAAAAATTAACGGTAAAGCTTTTAAGTTATATAAATTATTTTTAAAGCAAAAATTGGCCATGAAATTAATCTTAACTAATTAATTTTGAGAACTCAAAAAACTCAAAACATAATCAAGCAGGAATGATTTTAGTAATGAAAATTGGAGAATTAATATAACCATTTCACACTAAATGCTCAAAAATAGTTTCAATTAATTTAATTTAAGAGTGAAAAAATGCTTTAAATTGAAATCGAAACCAAAACCATAGCTCATAAAACTTCAAATATCTTAAAAACTAATTTGCTAGCAGATCAGAAATTTGATGGCAAGCTTCTCAAGCTTTTAGGCCTCTAAAAAATGCAAAAAAAATTTTTTTGGTAAATATTAAATTTTTTGGGTATTGTATACTCTTAAATTCAAGATAATTGGAAAAAATGTACTTTTGGCTAGAAAATATAATATAAAATTTCCAATATTAATGAACATGTAGTCAGCTAAAAATATATTTTCTCCGATTCTAAATTTCAAAAACTCGTCATAAATGATCATCACTTTTAATTAATGTTGAAGTAATTATTTTTATTAAGAGAAATGCTAATAAGTTATTTTGGACATATATAAAAATATATGTTTAAAGGTTTGTAATGCGTGGAAAAGTGGCTATAAATGTAGAAAAAAAAACGATGACGAACATTTTTCATGTGAAAACTTCCAGCCGTCATATTTTTAATCAATGTTTAATTATCAAATTAGCTCAAAATTGGATTCTACAGAAAAAAAAAGTATTTGATTTTACATCGTTATTCTTTATTGTTAAAAGCACATGCATAATCAAAACCCAGAGTGGTATATTTTTTTACGTTATTCCTGACATTTTCCCCCATAGTGACAACAAAGCTTATATAATTAGGAAAAAAATATTCATGTATTCTATGTTATTACATCCAATGTCTAGTGAATCTTAATTTTATTTTTACTTCGTTAAATAAGGAGATTTTTATTAAACTCTAATGAAAGAAATCAGTTACACGAAAGTCCATGATAATACTTCGTTTAATACGAAATTCGATAAATATATTTTTTTAATTCTTCGTTTCCAATATATTTACGAGCTTAGTATTTCATATAAACAGTATTTAGGTTTAAAAAAAGCTTCTACTTTAAAGCATTATGTCTATAAAAAATTTTAAACTCAAACACAGCTATCAGAAGTTTCTAGAAATTTTTAGTTAAAATTTCTTATATAATAAAGGGAATTTTTTGTTGTTGTTTTTGAATTCCATGTTAAGAGATTTACTCTTTTTATCACCAAGAAATCACCACAGCTGCGTAAGCTTTATCTCGGAATTAGAAGCTTAGAGTTAAGCCTACTTTCGAAGAAGCAATTGGCAAATGCATTGCTAATCGTATTTGCTTCTCCGTTCTATTATGCCATTAACCTTACCTTCTTAAAAGACAGGTAAGTTTACAAGAGGATTGTGTGTTAGATCGCAATTTGGCTTGATGAATTCAAGATTAAATATACTACTCTTTTAGTTTTTCAAAACATTAATGACATGACAATTTTTACAGGAATGCATTTTCTCCTGTTGGGACTAATGTAGCGATGGATTTATACATACATTAAGAAATAATGCTCACTATTTTCTTTCTGCTTTACAATGAAACATTAATTATAACTGATATTTAAAATATTTTTATAAAGTTAATTTTTTATACGGAGCATCCATAATTTGAATTTATTCTTACTCAAGATATTGACAAACCGTGCTATGTCAGGACTTGGAAATTTTAATAGGTCTTTGATTCAACTATGTTTCATCGCACATCACCACCTTTAGTCACGTTCGATTAAATTTGGTGGGATCGAGATTCGTATCTCTAATTTGTTATTCATATAACTCGATTTCCTGCAATCGAGAGTTTATACTTCCATCCAACAAAATCAGTAAAATTATATGGAAGGTATTTTTTATTGCACTTGTGCATTGTAATTTCCATTTAAAAATTATAATTAAAGATTCTAAAATAATCTTGTAATCCATGTTTACCATCTGAATATTTTGCTTCCAAAATAATATGCCTCAAAATAAAATGTATTTATTTTAAAGAAAAAAGGACGATGCCCAAAATATTGAGATAAAATAATGCTGTAGTATGGAATTTTCTTTTCAATGACTAACTTCACTGTACTCATTTATCGCGGAATGTTTTTGTTGCTATTCGTCTTTCTTTTCCATTTTACTTTTTTAATAGACGAAGAAGTTCTTATTTGTCTCTTGAGGCTTGAAAAAATAAATTTACTGTTCAGTAATTGAAAAGAATTTGAAAGGATTTTCGTACTTTTTAAGGCTTGCCCATATTTTTTTTTTACATCCAAATCTCAAATAACGGTTGAAAAGGATATTTTTACCTGTACTTAATGGTTGTTTCATAGTATACTTTTTGTTTTGTTTTAAATAAGAGTACATTTTTATGAAGACGGACAGTTCTTTTTTTTTTTTTTTTTTTGGATATACATAGCTACAAACATTTATATTTCAAATAAATATTTTGTTTTTTTATGTGAAATAGTTTATAATACTCAATTTCAAATTAGCTTATTTTCTTAAATTATGTAAGCAATT
>BMAV01024319.1:0-14519 GCA_019973955.1 Trichonephila inaurata madagascariensis | reverse complement strand
CTTGAAATTTTATAAATATGTATCATAATGACTTAATTTTATTTTCATAATTAAATACACGTATTAAAAAAAATTTTTTGGTGTTCTCTCACCCCCGCAGTGACGACGATAGCAAAACAGGCGCAGGACCAGGGGTTTAAAAAGGGGATTTTTAATGTTTTTTCAGAAAAAAAAAATTTTGTAAATTTTTGGACGTTTTTAACAGGGGTTTTAAAAATTCTTCGCCCCCCAAAAACCGACCCCAAAAGAACCGGGAAAAAACGGACGGATGATTAAAACATCGATAGCGCGCCGATAAATATCTGTTCTCCATTACATCTGTAGCCTTGATGGTGCTTCTTTCATGTTCATCAAAAAGAAGACAGTATTTTCTTTTTTATTCTGATAATCTTTCAGTGACCTCAATGAGAGAAGACCCGATCTTGATATGCTTGCTGTGAATGATATGGGCAAAGATTAAGAAAAAGAGCTAGAAATTTAGGTTAAGACTAAACTTTACAGTATAGTTTTTATACATACGGTAGTACAATATTAAATTGGATTGTAAAATATGTGAGTTTTTTAAGAGAAGATTTAAAAAATTCTCTGAAGATAGATTTTGAAGTAACGGATATATGATTTTGTACACACGTGTTTCTAATGTGAATCTATCTTGTATGCTTTCTATTTGTTTAATTTTCTTTTTAAGGTGATTACATTTATATATTAAATAAATGGAATAATAATAATTTGTTTCTTTTCTTCTTAATAACCACACAAAACCAAAAAACGCATAACTTCTTTTTTTTTTTAATTAATTATACCAACAAAAAAAATACTCATATACACTGTAATTTGAAGGTTAACTTTTATTAATGACTTTTTCAAAAAAATGCATGTGAAAAGGGGTAATTTTTGGGAATGTTGATAAAATCCATTTTATTTACATTAACCCTTCAAAAGAAATTTCCCTAAATAGAAAAAATTCAAACTCAAAATTATCTTTGTCACAGAACAGATTTAGAATTACGAAAGCCTTCAAAAAAAGTCGTCATTATAAAGTTGTTTTAAAAAACTTTTTAAAAAAATAATGAGATCACACTGTTTTTTAAAATTGAAAAACTTTTCCCGATATTGGGTTATAAACTTTATGATATTTTTTTTTTTCCAAAAAAGAAGAGAAAAAAAACCTTGCTTCCCAAAATAGCAGTTTAAAATTTTGCATGTTCATCGATATATATCATCCCTTTACTAATTAAAGACTGGAAAATATACTGAGAAGGGGAAAAAAAATGGCAAATTAAGTCTGACGAAGTTTTTTTTTTTAAAAAGTGGGAAAGCATGAAAAAAAGGGGGTTTCCCTTAAATAGACAAATGAATCCTTCAAGCGATAATTTAAATTAAATTTCCCCTTTAACGACTTTTTTAAAAAAAAACCCATTATTTTAGTTTTTTGAAAAAATTTTTTTCGATAAAAAAATACAAAACAGGTAGGTTTTTTATGGGATGTATTAAAACAAAATAAGAAATTGTTCTTTTTTTTTCCTATTGTTTTTTTATGTTTCAAGGATACATTATTGTTTCTAAATATTTCCTTTCCCTATTTAAACTTAAACTTTTTTATGTCGATGAGGAAAAAAACGTTATAAGAAGTATTTAAATAAAAAAAAAAAATTTTTTGTTTAAAATTTTTTAGTAAAAATGATGCATTGTTAATTCATTTCACCAAAAAAAAATGGGGAGGGAAAACTAATGCTATTAAAAGTCCCAATATTTTTTTCACGAAAACTACGAAATTGTTTTTCATTCATATTTGTCCCTATAATGCAGCATATAAAAAAAAAAAATATACATTTTGGTTTTTATAGTTAGACATTTTTTGAAATATAACAGTTTTTAATTAATGATCATAGCAAGTTGATTTAGAAAAATTGCGTTTAAAGCACGTTTGTTTGAAAGAAATTAACCAATAAATTCAAATAATTGAACCCAATAGTATCTGAAAAGTTTATTTTTTTTTATTTAGTTATTAGATACCTCTTTTCTTTGGTGATGTGGAAAAAAAAATATATAGCAAATATTAATAAAATTATTAGAAATAGAAAAAAGAATAACATTTCCTTTTTTTGAATTGTCACTGTATATGAGACTTTAAAATTTTGACAAAAAACTACGTTATTATCGTTCGATTACATTTTAAAAGGCCCCATCTCAATGTAGTCATTTATAATCTAATTATATTTAAAAATACTAAAAAGATTGTGTATAAAAATTATAAGTTGTCGAAAAAATTTGTCTATTGATTTGTATTGTTTTTTAACGGAAACTTCATCATCTGAATTTGATTTTTTTTTCATTTATCCGTAATTGATTTAACAGTTCGGGATAAATAGGAAAATTTGACATGTATTGAAAAAAATGTTCTTCATAAGAATAAGTATGTAGGCAATTTATATGTATGTAATATTAAATAACGGAAAATGCATAGTGAATAATTCAGTAATTGAAACAATTGGGTAGACTGCGGGATCTTTAAAGATTTTATTTTTTGTGTTTTCATCTATAACATTAAAAACTAGTACTTATCCAAATATATATCTAAAAAGGGGAGCCCTTTCTTTTTATTTTTTAAAAGAACCTAAATACTTTTTTGTACTGCAAAACGCACATCTGCTTAAAATAATCGTACTTATAATGTATTTTAAAATAAAATACTATATTTGAAGTACAAAAATTTTTAGATATTGGAAATATTTTACCCTTCAAGTTTCAATTTCTACCCTTTTTTTGGGGGTTGTTAAAAATACACCTGATACTTTTTGAAATCTTTCAAATGATTTCATGTAATTCGAATGAAATAATCTAAGGGGAAAAGAAACATATTTCAACTTTTCCCAAAAATGTTCGGGGTGTTTTTCCTTAAGAATGCTTTTTAAAATAGGGTTTTAATTGAAAATTGCAATAAATGTTTCATACTTATTGGATTTACACATTAATCCTGCTCATGAATATGTGGTCAAATGTGACATACAACAAAAGTACTATCCATATATTTCAAAAGAAAATTGTTAAGAAAAGAGCACATACGTTTAATTTTAAAGAAGATTCAAATGAGAACTCATTTATCAAAGTTGTTAATATGGTTAATTGTAAATGATGAATTTCTCTTCACCTTTCAAGAAGAAAGGCTATGAAGAATAACGCTTTACTGGTACAAACTTCATCTAGAAAGATTTTCATCTTATTATCTTTATCAAAACTTTCAAATACCAGAGAAATTTGACCAGTCAAAATACTTAAAATACTGATGCAGCTTTTTCTTACTTTTTTCCCCATTTTCCTTATCTTTCGAGTATTTGTCTCGTGTTAAGCCCAAGATCTCTTATTTAGATTAAATGATAGGAAACAAATTGTTATTTCAAATTAGTGCACTAATGAACAAGATGTTTAATTTGGCTATTTTAAATAAATAATGATTTTTCTTGAAAATTTTAGATTAATGATGAAGGGAAGGTTGAAAAGTTGAGATTTGTTGTTCTTTTGCGTACACATCGAAAGTAATTTAATTAGAAAATTTCCGAAAGAAAGTTTGCTTGTTAATCTATAAATGTTAAAAAAAATGAATTTTTCTTAATTTTTATCCGAATTCTAAAAGTTAATTAAGTCTTAGCTTTGTCTAAAAGGGAAATTTTTTTCAGTTTAAATTAGTTTTGAAAAAGAACTTTTTTTATTTGACATATAAATGTAAAATTTAATTTATGATATTTTAAGCAATTTAGAATATGTTTTTTTAATTGGATATGTTTTTTATATAAACAGTATGATTCAATTTTTTTTTTTTTATTTTTGAATAAAATTTTTTTCTTTGGAAAAAATTATTTTAGGTTCGATTATGGGGAGCAATTTAATATTTTACTTTTTGTAATAATAAACATTAAATGTATTTAACTTTTATTAAAACTTTTTTTGATATTTGAACATAAAGTAAGGGGGAAAAAAAAAAAAAAAAACTTTTTATACATTTTTTTACAAATTAAAAAAACTAAGGAAAGAAAATCATAGGGGAATAAAAAATAAAACATAACCTTTTCCCTTTTACCAGGCAAAAAGTTTAATGTTTTTTTTTTGCTTAGAACAGTTTTTTCCAAACTTTAAATACTCCCCCTTTTTTTCAATCACAAATTTTTCCCCCCCTTATACATTAAAAAATTTTTAATGCAATAAAAAACCCCCCTTTGACGCAAAAGGGCTACAATACACGATCTTAATTAAAAACCCCACAAATTTAACAAAGAAATTAAATTTTGTACAGGGTTAATTTTAAAAAAAAAAAAAAAAATTAAGTAATAGGATAAAAAATTTTTATGTTATTTTTTTCCCTTTTTTCTGATTTTTTAAAATTGGGGAAAATATTGCAAAAAAGCGGGTTGGTTTTAAAAGACAAAATATAGATATCAGCTAAAAAATAGAAAAAAAAACTCAGAGGGGCAATTTCTAAAAAATTTGAAAAAATTTTTTCTCTGCAAGACAAATTCCCTGGAAGTCGCTAATACTTATTAAACTTGTTCTTAATTCAGTATTAATAAGATAAGTATTAAAATTTTTTTATATGTTACTCTTAAGTAATATAAATTTTTTAAATAAATTACTTTTAAGTAATAGGTTAATTATTTTTTTTTTTCTCTAATTTTTTAAAAAGGAAAAAGATTGAGAAATAATATTTAATTAAAAATTTATTTCCTTCCCAAAATCCCTTTCTAAAAATACAAATTCAATTTAAAAAAAAGCCCAATCTATGTTGCTCTTTTTCATATCCATTACATCTGGCATTTCCCCGCAAGACATGGGAAATCAAAACCCAACAGACTCTGCAACAAAATGTAAAAACTGTACCCCAAAATTTAGTCAAATCTTGGCCGAACGATTAGCTACCGCATTTTCTTGAATTTACATTTCATAATTCACCGCGTTAATTATAATTACGGTATTAAGTATTAACGGCAGTGGATTAAAACAAAATCAAAAATATATTTTTTTAAAACACAGCGAGCATTTGACGATAATAAAGCATCAACAAGTACACAGACGAGGGGGGAAATTGATGGGAAGTTACGAAATGGGGTTTGGGATCCATTTCAAAATATTCCGGGAAAAACTCTCAACCGCCGAAAAAAAAAAAGTTCTTCATAGATTTCACATCCCGTGACGGGAAAAAAAGGGGGAATTTTGTAATAAATCACCTTTGGGTTTTTGGGTGAGGTGGGTCTGAATTTTCTCCTGGGAAAAAAAAAAGCATTTCGTATACTATTACCATTTTAACTGCATACCTTTGTGAATCCGGATTTTCCAAATGGTTACTTTGAAGAAAAATATAGATCTGAATAAATATCAAAAAAAAAACCCTAGTGTCAATTTCTAATTTTAGCCTTTTCCTTTTTAAAAAATTTTTCTCTTCAAAACCGCCCATGGAAGTCACTGATAATTATTAAACTTGTTCTTATACTGGCCCGGGAAATACCCACTCTTAAACACGAGTTTATTTTTTAAGAAATGATAATATATTATTCTTGATATAAATAGCTTAATTGTAAGGAGAGTAAAAACCCAAATATGACAATGTATACAAAAATGTAAAATGATTTATTGAAAAAGAATAAAACCATATTATAAACGGTTTTGAATGAACTGTAATTTTTAAAAACCTCGAGAATTAGCATTTAGAATAAATTTAAGTAATAAAAAAAAAATATAAAAAATTTTAATGAATAAAAATTGTTTTATTTTTTAATATTTAAAAACGAGAAAGCCCGGGATCAGGGTGTGGGACTGGGGGTTTTTAAAAATTAATGGGCCGGGGGGGTGATACCCAATTTTTTTTTATAATTATTTTCAATATACAAGATAAAAATCACAAAATTTTAATTTTAAAAAAATTTAACTAAAGAAAAAAATACTTTTCCTATTTCAAAAGGGTTTTTTTTATTTGTCTTTTATAATTTGAGAAAATATCCAATAAAACTTGAACTAAATTGGCCCCAAATTGCGTGACCTTTTTAAAAAAGGAAAAACAAATCAAGGAAAACTTTTCGCTAACATTACAGGAAAAATTATTTGGAAGCAAAACTGTCAACATTTTTTTCACGTTATTGTAATTTTTTTAAAGTCCTTTGATGATGGAAAAAATATCCTGTTGGCCCTTTTTCCTTTCTTGTAAGTTTTTGACAGGGTGAAGTGCATTTTTCTTTTTACAGTTTTTCCTATTTTTTTGATAAAGTTCCCAATTGCTATTGAAAATTTTCCTTTCGTTTTTAAAGTTTATTGCTTTTTCCCCCAAATTTTCTTTCGCAAAATGATTAATATGCATTATTTCAGCAAGTGTTTCCCCTTTTTTGATCAGCTTCAATTTCCCCTTTTAAAAGGATCCGGGTGCCCAATGCTCATTTACATTTATAAACCATAATCAGTCGTTCAACATCACAATTAAAACCACTAAGTTTATCATAGGGGGAAAAAGCAAAAAGTTCAAAAAAAATCTTTTGAAAAAAAAGTGGCGTGCCGGGAATCTGTCCCCAAAAAGTACCTAAAAATTCTAAAAAACGTTTGCCACCCCCCAAAAAAGGGGGGAAAAATGTTATCAATTTATTTTTTAAACTCCCATTAAGACTAAACATATTAGATGATTCTCTGTCAAAATCAGGAAAAATAAAATGTTTTCCCAAGAATTAAAAATTTTTTTATTATATGTTTCAGTATACCATAAAAAATAAATCTTGGCCTATTAATCCTTCAAAATGTTCAGTATGTTTTCCATTTTACCAAAAAAACTTTCACATTGTGAAAAAAAAAACGCAACAAATTATATAATTTTTCAACTTCCCTAAAAAAAAAAGGGATGCAGGTAAACCCTAACAGTAAGTTCAAAAGCCAGCAAAAGTAATATTTTTAAATTAAAAAAAAAACGTAATAAAAAAATTTCTCAAAGTAGGATTAACAGAAAAGCAAACAAAATATTTTTTTTTTTAGCTATAGGATCAAAAAATAGCTAATGAAAACGTTCAAAGTAGAATCTTTTTTTTTTTGATGACCTTTTTTCACCAGATGATATATATAAACATATCAATGTAAATCTGATTTTTTAATTTATCCCGAAAGATTTTTTCATTTTAAATAAATTAATTTTTTTTAAACCTTTTTTTTTCAAAAAGGCCCCGCCCCCTTGAAAAATTTTTCGGCCCCCCCGGGGGCCGTTTAAAAAACTGGCTTAAAGCAATGAGTGATTCTCTTTTAGTAGAATTTAAATGTGCTCAGAGTTGCGATTTAATTTTTTAAGTACGTTATTTGGGTATATACTGAGCAAAAAACCCCGGTTAAAAAATTTTTATGAAACAAAATTTTTAAAAACACGCACGGAATTTTTTGGAGCTAAGTTTTTATTATCTTATTTTGAAAAAAACAACGATTTAAAAAAATTTTAAGGGGGTGTCTTTTAAAAAGGAAAACTTTATATAAAAGGGAAATGACAAAATTTCTTAACTAAATTAGTTATCAATATAATGCTTTTTGGAAATGAAATAATTGGCCTTTTCTGACTAGAAAAAAAAATCTTTTTTAAAATGTCATAAATAGGATAATCAAAACACCTCCCCTTGGGAAATTTTTAAAAAGGGAAGAATGATTCAATTATTCATACATAAAACTGGCAGAAGAGGTAAGGGCATTATTAGTTTGGAAACACAGCACTAAATAAAAAGCAGAATATTTATAAAAATTTTGAATTTTTTAAAAAAAAAAAGGGAAAAATCACTTTTTTGTTTTACCGTCATGGAATAATGTCTGGTTCCTGTAGAAAATAAACCATTAACAATGCAAAAATTTAAAAATTTTTTCAAACTCATAAAAAATTTTTTTTAAAACTAGGGGGAAATTTTGAGGGAAAATAATTATAAATCTTTAAAATCAATATAAAATTTAAATTAAATTCAACTTAAGCAGAAATAATTACTTGGGGAAAACTCGATTAATTCCAAAAGGGAAAAAAAATTGAAACTCTCAAAAAGGAGAAGATACTCAGGGTATCGAATTTCTCTTACGGAATACGTGTGACTGGTTCAAAAACTTGGGGGCACGTGATTTCATAATTTTACTATTTTTAAAGTTACTGGAAATGGTATTTAAAAGGGATTTTCCAAAAAGTTTAATTTTCCCTTTTTCCCATTACAAATACCCATTGTTTAACAAAAGAAAATACTTAGAAATTAAATCAGAATATGTGTTTTTTAAAATTTTTTAAATAGAATTAATCACTTTAAAAATTTGGGTTTAAATTTTCGTTTTTTTAGATGTAAGGGTTTAATATAAAAATTTGATGAAGTTTGTAATTTTGTTTTCTTTTTGCTGATATCTTATATTAAATTGCCATTTATTTAATAAAGTGAATTTATCGCAAAAGGGTTTTTTAAAAATTTTTCCTGAATAAGAATAAAGAAAACTATACATATGACAAATAAATGAATTATTTTTCATACTTTCCCAAAATAATAAATACTTTTATTTCTAAACAAGATTTATAGCATTATAGAAATGTTTATTTATTGGTTTAGTTCCAAAACTTAATTCAACTGAATAAATAAGAAGAGCTAAAATGCATCTGTGTTGGTTTTTCTTTTCGTGGAAAATAAACGAAAATTTCATAAATAATTTGAAATTTGTACTATGGAATAGGGTTTGTAATCCTGCGTTACATTTCCAACCCTGCGATTTCAGGATTACATTATCCAAACCTCGGGATTAGGATTGGACTATTTATAAAAAATACTTACACTTAAGCATAGTTTAAAATACATAATAAAACTGAAAACATAATTACAAAATTGGTTTAATATTATTATTTATAGAAACAAATAAAAACAAACTTAATTCATTGTAAACAAACGAATAAAATATTGTACATGATGAAATTACACAAACATATTTCTTCATTATTTGAATTTCAGTAAATAAGCTTCTAATTCTAATACATTTTTTTTGGATAGAAGTCGATATGTTTACGACTTTAATTTTAAGAATCAAAAATAAATGCGAATGGAGACCTTTATAGAATTACCACCAATTTTCAGTATTTTGTGGCAGTCAATCAGTTTACACTTAGTTGTTTATCCATTTTCACACCTTAAAAATATGTTGCAAAATATAAGAAGTATTTTTAAGCGGGATAGTCCTTGTAAATTTAAATAAAGCATAATTTCAAATAGTTGTTCTAAAGTATGATGTAAAAAAATGGATAAAAATTATTGCAACTCATTTTATTATTTTTGAAATTTTTGGAAACTCACATTAATAAAATACCCTTATTGTTCTACTATGCTTACCAAATCACTTGTTCACTCGTTGATATTAATTGCAAACGGAATATTAAATGTAGAATATTAAAACATATCCAGTAGTCTAGTATTTAGAGATTAAATTTGCTTCATTAGATTATTTTTTTAAATATACTAATCAATAGAAGAAAAAATAGTTGCACAAAAATATTCGATGTACATATTTCATAAAAAAATACAGAAATTTTCTGAGAATTAAATTCTTAGAAAATTTTCATGAGGAAAAATTTTAAAAATATACTTCAGACAAAAATTAAATCCCGGGATTAGTTATTTTAATCCCGGTATTTCGGGGTTTAAACCCTAGGATTGCAAACCCTACTACGGCTCATCACAGAAAACTCCTTAGTAGCAACTAAAGCTAAATTACTTTTGAAACGATGAACATACTAAAATAATAGAAAGTAAAAATTTTAAAAAAATGTTCTTTGAATATAAAAAAACGAGTCATAATCATTAGAATTAATTCCTCGAATGTAAAATATCCTAAAACTATTATATATTACAGTTGAGAGAAATCTATTTATACTTAAAAAGTTACAATTTTTTACCAATCTTAATGAAACAGATTTTAACGTTGTCAAAAACAAAATAAAAAAAAATCTACATTATACCTAATGTGATTAATCTTATGATTTACACACGCTATAATTATACATTACCAGGTAACATTAATTAAACACTGAAAACATTGAAAATAGTTCATTGTATGCTAAGAATGATCAGAAACATTGAACTTTGAAACGTAATATTTCGATACATAATAGATACAAATAAAAATACGAATTCTGAGAATCAATTTCGCAGTTTTTAAGACTCGAGATTTGAAAATCCAAACGTGTATTGAGCATTTATTGTTTTGTGTTTCAATACAAACATTAGTTAATTAGTCTTATTTGGAATTCTTTTTTCTTTAAATCAGGAAATCCATATTTTATTCCTATCAATAGCACCAAAAATGTTTTTAATTTTTTTGATAAAATTAATTATGAATACAAATAACGGTATAAAGTTTCTTTAACTAAAAATTATTTTAAAAAAATCAAAGTTCATTTTTTTAATCTGTAATTTTTATAAATTTCAAAAATAAATTTACTTTTAAATAAACGCAATAAAATTACAAATATTACATGGATATTAAATATTTTATCACACATGAATCCTTATGGAATACTTTACATGTGTACATATGCTGGAAATATACTATGCATATATGAAGTATAACTTAGATACTGTTTCTATCATTTTCCTCCTTAAAGATTAATGTTTCATTTAAAGTTTAATAACTCATTCAAAATTAAAACAGCACTCCGAATAATTGAAGCAATAAAATTATTAAGATTATGAAACAAATACACACTCAGTACTGCTATACTTAGGAATTTTACATGTATTTCTGCCATGTGATTTTATTTTTAAAGATAGGTAAATTAACAAATCCAGACATAGAAGAAAATATTACCTTTGAAGTAAATTTGTCTAATATTTCTTTCAAAATTCCTAATTTTAGGTTTTTGTCTGCTTTACAAAGAACAATCGATTCTACTACAAAATACATTTTAATTATACATTATTGATATATGTTAAAACTTTTAATCCCGTATTATTTGCAAACGAGTTGTATAAGTTCTTCAAAAGTATTTATTACGAGCTGCATATTTCTTTGTGTACTTTAATATTTAATGCTACTTACTAAACAATCTTTAAAATAAGAAATAAAAGAAAAAAAAAGCTAAAAATACATTTTAAATTATAATTTTTTTCTTAGTTTATTATAGTACTTACTGTAGATTACTTATTTATTTTTTTTAAAGATTTGTCTGAAAACTTTGTAGACTGAAATTTAATTTGTTCTATTACATTTTGAGTCCCTTAGAAGTAGAATAATTTGAAGCAGTTTTTTCAAATATATGTGAATTATATTTCAATCATGTTTTACAATACCGTTTCTTTTTTTTTATGATTATAAGCAATAAGTTGAGTTTTCAATGAAATTAAAATTGGTTGTTCTTAAGCCGCAAGAACGACTTTGAGTGACTTTGAGAAGAAATTGATTGCTCATTTGTTGTCCACTTTGTTTAATCGTTATGAATACTGAGGTAGAGGTCACCAGTAATACTGGTGTTGCTTGTAATACGACACATTAATGAATAATAAACCTTTCTGTGATTATAAATACAACGACATTAAGCCAAATAATTCAGTAAGGACATAAGAATTATTGGTGATAAATATCTTAAAATAAATGAACTTTATTTTTTTTATAAGTGTGTAATGATTAATACAAAAATTACGCTATATAAGACAATCATAAGACCTTATGGATCTGAAACGTGGACTAAAACTAGAAAGCTAGCCATCTTTGAGTGAAAAGTTATTTCATATATTTTTGATGCTGCGATTGAGAATTGATTGGGGAGACAACGAAATAATTTGGATTTATATTAACCATTTAAGACAGCTGATGACATTAAATCCATCTCAAAATTGGTCGTTTGAGGTTTGTTGGCTACATCTGCCGTACAGACTCCTCATCCATGACGTTCAAAATTTTCATTCTCAAACCTATTGGAACTAGAACTAGGAAAAGGTTCAAATTGAGTTGGGTTGATTTTATGAAGGACAACTTTAAAGTTTTAAGAGTGACTAATTAGAGATCTGTCGCTAAGTGGAGATCGGAATGGAAGAAGGTTCTTTGAAGGCCTTGGCCAGTCCAGGGCAATTGCGTTAATAGAAGAATTAATGACTAATTTTATAAACAAATGTTGTATAAAAGTAATCTTACTTCAAATATAAAATTTTATACGCCGATAAATTGCATCGTTTTATCTATTTTTGTATAAAGCTTTGATCTTTTAATTTTAACAATATTTTAATGCATAAAAAAACCAGTCGATTTATTTAATTATGTTTATGCGTGTTCAATTGTATTTACAAAATAAATAAAAATAAGACCGATTGCAAGTAGGATTATTTTTCAATATTTTACTAAGAATTATAAAATGGAAATTCTAATATATTTAAATTGGATTTATTTTAGCAATGGGGGATTCATTTTAATAAAAGAACGGGAAACTAATATATATATCGGTTGAAAAAGTTAATGCTAAATAGAAGTATTGATGTATATTTTTAGGAATAAAAATAATTTTAATCACAGAATTACATTTAACACTTTGGAGAAATCCTTTTATAAAAAAATCTATTTTAGAAATAAAATATTAATGTTTTTTGTCCCACACGTCATTTAAAAATATAGTTACATCAATGTTTAAAAAAAATTATATTTTGCTTAGAAAATAAAACATTTTTGAATGTATATTAGGCATTAGCAATGTAACTTAAGGGAAAACAATACAAAAATCTATTATCATACAAATGCTCTGTTATTTTTCTACAATTCACACAAAATATGTGTAGAGTTTGTAAATATTTTGGAGAAATTCATGCGGTATAGAAGATCAAACAGAAGGACAAGTATTTCATTCATTAAACTAATGAACATTTAATTGTACATTTTCCACACACATATTTTAATCTACTTTAGTATTATATATTTCCGTCTCTACGCAAACTTCCTCCACGATATATTATTAAATATGCTTCCAGAATTCATCCCTTTTATCGAATAATCCATCTATACTTCAATAAAATTTCTAGTAATAACTATTAAATCTGAATATCCGAAGCAACGATATTCAGTTTTAATAAAAATCCATAAAATCCATCACTATTCCATCTTCTCTACAAATCCTCTACCAAACTTCTCTTGCACATGGAAAGAATAAAGTCTCCAATGGCAATTCTTTTGGACACTTAGTGGCAAATTAAAAGCAATATGATTAAATGTGACCTTAATTGAAAACCATGCTTAAAAGAAAGGAAGTAGAATGAAGCCTCGTTAGTGGCTGTAATCTTATTAAAGTCACAATTTCTTCGAATCATGGGTAATTAAATTTTGGCTCTTCCTTTAATATAATCGAATCGTTACCCTAATTGCGTAGGTACCGTTATTGAACCCTGAGGATTCTCAGAGCTTCCTCGCAATATGCTTGATTGATCCATCTTCTTACCAACGGCCATGTGTGTGTTGGGATGGGAAATAGCTATAGTTGTAGGTAATTTCTTAATACTATTATCAGATTGAAAGTTAATGAAATTTTTACTAGCAAAATTTATGTTAAACCTAGTGTTTGATGGATTAACGAAAATAATTTGGTTATTTAAATAGTAGATAATAATCTTCTCAAGTGTTTCATAGGCAATATATGTTTCTGCTTCTGTCATTGCGCATTGAAAGATTATACTTTACATTAAAAGTATTTAATGATATATTTATTAAATTGCTCATTGGGAATTTGTTGCAAATCATTGCTTTAAATTTACTGTTTTATAATAATTTTACAGTAAGTTTGGAGCAAATAAACATGAAGAGTAATCAAGTTTTAATTTTCATGAGTAATTAAATTTAATTTATGTCGTATAATAGTTCATCTTAGAGTTTTCCTGATATGTGTTTGTATTCATACGGCATAAAGAGGGGGGTATTTTTATGTATAGTACAAAAACTATTTGAAGTAATTTTGCTAATTCGGTTGTATTAAAATAATTTAACAGTAATTTAACTCTTTTTGGCTTAAGATGTAATAGATTAAATGAAACAGAAAGTTATAAAGTATAGTTTTAAAATCTTCCTCTTTTTTTCAAAACCTAAAAATCCCAATTTTGTTTGAAAAAATGAATCTTGATTCTCTAAAGACAGTGTAATTCTTTTAAGGAATGCATAAAATGATTTTAACCAATAGCCACGTTAAAGCTCAATACATTTTACAGAAAATAAATTCAATAGGGTTTTATTAAATTCAATCAATATCATTCGAAATATTTCGGCAATTACTGAAATAAAATCCACGTCAACTTGCCAAAATAGTGTTAGTTAAATTCTCTAAATTGAAAGTGCAGATTCTTTTAGGATTAATGCTTCGAATTGATTTGTTTATATGGTATAACCTTAAAAGAATAATATAAACTTAAAAAAGAAAAAAATATCAAGCAAAATAAATATAAAGTGATTAAAACAGAGAATATCTTTGTAAATATGCACATTTAATTTCTTAATTTTTCCTAAAATTATGAAATATTGCTAATTTTCTGCAGAAT
>BMAV01024318.1:0-19568 GCA_019973955.1 Trichonephila inaurata madagascariensis | reverse complement strand
GTTTTCACTAATTTAGTGGTAGGGAAGGGGAAAAATGCATTCAAACCATGCTGGTAAAATTTTGAACTCTGAGCCCAAGTCATCTATTGGGGGATTCCCGGGGAATTTGTGATAAATTATTTCTTGAAATTTCGTCCAGTTCGTAGTTTTAAGAGTATGGAAATTGGGGAAACTTTTAAGTTACAAAACAAAAAAACTGGTTTTTACTGCAAAATTTACGTAAAACTTCCGTGTGAGATAAATTAATCCCAAAGCCTATGTCTAAAATAGCGTTGGGCGTAACTGTTGAAATTTAGGGAAATGGGGGCGAGAATATCAAGTGCCGACCCACGGCCCAATTACGGATACCACTGGTTTGCCCCGCGGGTTTCCCAGCTGGGGGTCTTGCGTTAAAATCGCCAAAAAAGGCTTTGTTGTGGGTTGAGGATGCGTCGAGTTCCCGTAGTATTAATGGACCCTGTGGAGGTCTATAAATGCACGCCACAGTAACTTTTGCCAGCGGGGTAACCGATAAATTTTTAAAAGGTGTTTGAGACATTTAGAATGGCGTGGTGTTTGATAAATTTTTGACAAAAGGGGCTGTCCCCCCCTATGTGTTGTAGGGTACTTTTTTGGAAAAAGGGAAATTTAAGAAACCCCGGTCCAATGGACGAAGGTGTGTTTCCTGTATTCCGTTTTTGGGGGGTCATTCAATAATAATTTTTAAATTCATCTAATTTTTTTTTAAACCATTACTTTCCCAAAAAGAAACCGAGAGAATTTTTCCCTTTCCAAATTGTCATAATAAAAAAATTAAAGTTTAGTTTGTAAAATGGACCTTTGTCCCCACTGTGTCATCATTGGGCCATTTGGGTCTTTACTTTTTTTGGATCCGTGACTCGGTGTGTGTGTGTGTTATGTGTTTTTTCCTTTTAACTATTTCCCCAAAAAAGTAGGTTTTGCTAAATTTTTTTTTTTTGCCCCAGCCCTTCCTCTTCCAGACATTCTTCTGGGTTTTTTTTTGTTTTTGGTTGATGGGGTTCTTGGGGCATCGGAAAATTTGCAGGGGGGGCCCCCAAATTGCCATTTACCCGGGCCTTACTGACTTGGTGCATTCAGGGTGGGGGACCTGAACATTTCAAACACTTCGGCCGGCCCAAAACCCAAGTGATGAAAAACCCCCGACAGCGAAAACCCTGGGGGGCATGGAGAATTTATTGAGGGGCCAAACCACAACTCTAAGAAATCCAATACTTTTAAATATGTCCGGTTCAAGGACATTTGGGGAGGGTTACCAAAAAGTGGCATGTTTGTATTTGTTTTCCTGTTTCTCAACAGGGAAATTAAAAACCCCAAAGCGTGAAGCTCTGTAACGAAACGTATTTTTGTAAAATGTGGCATTTTGTACAATGTTTTTTACTTTCATTGCTCACGGTGTCTAGTGGCACCCCAAAAAAATTTTGTAGGTATTGAAAAAATTTGGGTTTTAAACTTTTTTAAAAACTTTGGGGTGATTATTTATTGAGAGCTACTAAACCCGCACCTAATAAGTCTAAATTTTGGTAAAAACGCTCCCAAAAATTTGGGTTTCTTTACAGATCAAAATTTACACACTTTAAACATTTTAATGTCATTCAGAACAGCGTGTTTAATTTAAAAATTATCTCGACGTACGTGGAAACAAAAACAAAACATAAAACAAATTAACTCAAAATTTTAAAGGCGAATTCATATAGCTTCAATATACTTACACTTTGATATTATGTGTAAAAAAAATGTAAGCACTTATCCGAGTTACCAAATATAATGCAATGGTGAAAGACACCTGGAGAACGAATAAATGAGTAAATTACTTGAATTCTATGTCAAAAATTTTGAATTAAGAATACAGTATTTTGTTATTGTCTTTCTTAAAGTAGCTATAACTTGTTAATACACTTTAAATATTATTTTAAAATATATTGTCCTAAGTCTTTGATTTGTGGCTCCGTAAGTTGACACAGTTTGAAGACCGTTTCACAGTCCAGTATTAATACGTTTTCATCAAACTTAACAAGAGATCTTTTAAACAGGTATTTTTTTTTTTTGAAAATATTTTCTTTTTCACTATAGAGAGATACTTTGAGACCTTTGTCTTAAGTCAGTGTTTCTCAAAGTGTGGGGCGCGTCCCCCTGGGGGGACGCAGATAAACTTACAAGGGGGGCGCGAGCATATCGAAAATAAAAGATTAAAAAAAAATTAATTTACTGTAATGAAGTAAGAAAATACTTTCTGACATAATAAGAAATACACATTTACACTGATAGAATTTATTAGTATTACTTCATCAAACATAAAAGCTTTCATTTCGATACATTCATTAGCTATCTGATCCTATAAATAAATAAAAAACATCACATTTTGTTTGATTTTCTGTAATCCCACGATGAGAGATTTTTTTACTGAGTTTTCTCTTTTTAAATCTAAAATACTATTTCAGAGAAAAGACAAAACCCAGACCCAAAGAAACATTCTAGGAAGATAAAAAAATTCATCTGTTTGACCTTCGAACATACTGCTATGGTTCGTTCCTTTTTATGCCTTTATTTTTCATTTAGGGAAGTTGTAAATAATGCGCCTATACGCGAAAGAGTTATATAACATTTCGAAAAGCAGAGAAAACATTTTGAAGGATTATTTGGCCAATATTTATATTTTATGAGTATTTTGAAACATATAAAGCATGATGAAAAACGTTTTAAATAATTCATTTTTAGATCTTAACATTCGTAGTTTTACATTGATTATAAACATTTAACCGGGGAGCTGTGCGCGGGTACAAACTACATAAATTTGAACAAAATATGACAGTTTTGCTTGCAGATATTATTCCTGTAACGTTCGTGAAGAGTTTCTGTGATTTGTGTCCTTTATTAAGGTCGCGTACCTTAGAAATGTTTTAATTCGGTTCGATTGGAATTTTTCTCAAATTATCAATGAAGAAAGGTAGAAAGTAGGTAAGTATCCTTTCTCTTCGTTAAATTATTCACTGGAATTGTGATTTTTATTTTGTACAATAAAAATAATTGTTAAAAAATCTTCGACTATTACCATTAGTATCGAATACGCGTCTGCCCCCGGGTTAAAACATTTTGAAGTCTTCTCGTTTTCAATATTAAAAATAACACAATTATTCTTTATCGGTATTTTTTACATTCTTTTTCATTATTTAACATTAATAATAAATGCTAATTTGTGAGGATTACAATTACACACACACAACAGTTCGTTTAAATCTATTTATAATATGAGCATTCATTTAAAAAAATCATTTTACATTTTTGTATTCATTGCCGTGCTCTTGGTTTTATTCTCCTTACAATTCCGCGAATGCCGACTGGGGGCGTAGTTGGTTTGTCGCTGGCCATCTGCACCTAAGTTTGCGGGTTCGACCCCAGCCCATGTCGGTGGATTTTCATGATGCAGAAAATCGACAGCGGTCATGAACGGCCATGTCGTATGAATATTCGGCATGAAAAAATCCTGAAGTGCCCGTTTGGCTCTTGGCTGCCAAAATTCTTAAGAAATTCTTAAGGTTCAATTTTGCATCGTCAGAGGTCAGGTACCTCCCTCTGAGGAGGAAACTGGGCATCAAAATTAATTGCGGCAATTTGGTATCGCTTATTATACGGTGCCGCACTAAAAAGTGATACCAGCTCCTGGGGAATAAGCTAGGTCTGCAAAGGTAAAAATACCAACATTTGCTATTACACGTTTAGCGCAGATGTCGGATAGTTTGCCAAGACTCAGCAGACGTTCGCGGGAAATGCTAATTGTGACGGATATGATAAGAGAGCAACAGTAGTGCACACAGGAATTTTTCAAGGGGGCCGGGGTTGAAAGTTCACCATTCTTGTATCATGCTATTTTGATTTTGTCGATTTTCAGAAAAAAAAACACAGTAATAAACTAATTATTGAATAAATTATTAGCATTAATTAATAAAATTAATCATTAATAACAAATATTGAATTAAATTTTACGTATTATATACTTAGAATTATAACCAATCAGAAAAAAGCAAAGGGCCTTGGGTGGGGTCGGACTCCCAGGCCCCCCCTCCTTGTGTAGCACCCTTGGAGAGCAACATAGACTAGACTATTTTTCTAATGACATTTAAACTTTTAGAAATGGATGATGGAAGAAATAAATCTTTAAATAAATATCATTTTGCAATCTGTTCCAATTTAAAAATTATAGATACGAAAAATAACATGATAATTATCATATTACTTAAAAGTAATTTGTTTAAAATATATATTACTTATAAAAGTAATTTGCTTAAAATATATATTGCTTAAAAGTAACAAATACAAAATTTAATACTTTCTTCTGAATTTGTACGGTTTATTATTAAGATCGTATGCTAGCTTTAGCGACAAAGCGCATTATTATTGTGTAAGGGGCGCGATAAAAATTATGATTGAAAATTGGGTCGCGAGTAGTGAAAGTTTGAGAAGCACTGACCTAATGTTATGAATTGAATTATGTTTTCAATGCATCTTAAAACTTAACAATGTGATTAGTAAGTATATTCCACATTTTTCTGGAAACCAGCGAAATTTTCTCACGGCCCACTAGTGGTCCGCGGACCACCACTTTGACGACCTCTGGCTTGGTGGATTTAGACTTACTAGATTAGATTAGAATAAATAATGTTGATAAATTAGATTCTAGCAAGATAAACCATTAATGCAAAAAAAACATATTATATAGAGTTTAGATAATCTAGATACTAGAACGAACCCTTTGATAACCACTCACAGTGCCTTTGTTTGAAATATTTTAGGTAAAAAAAAATTGACCGATTAAGATTTATAGTCTAATGTATGTAATGCGTCATAGTAATAATATTAAGTAAGCAACAAATTTATAATCAACTATTTCCGATTATTTTTTTAATCATTTCAGAAAAATCTTTAATGAAATGATCCAGTGGAGAAGTAATCGTTACCTTTTACTGAATTGAATATATTCATCTATATATAAATAACAAGTAAGTCATTTTTACTTAAGCCAGTGTTCCTCAAAGTGTGGGGCGCGCCCCCTGGGGCACGATAGCCCTATAAGGGGGGCGCGAGCATATCGAAAATAAAAGTATGAAAAAAATTATTTTACTGTAATGAAGTAGGAAAATACTTTCTGACATAATAAAAAGTACACATTTACACTGATAGAATTTATTAGTATTAATTCATCAAACATAAAAGTTTTCATGTCGATACATTCATTAGCTATCTGATCCTATAAGTAAATAAAAAACATCACAGTTTGTTTGATTTGCTGTAATTCCACGATGAGAGATGTTTTTTACTGAGTTTTCTCTTTTTAAATCTAAAATACTATTTCAGAGAAAAGACAAAACCCAGACCCAGAGAAACATTCTAGGAAGATAAAAAATTCATCTGTTTGACCTTCGAATTTACTGGTATGGTTAGTTCGTTCCTCATTTAGAGAAGTTGTAAATAATGCGCCTATACGAAAGAGTTATATAACATTTCGAAATGCACAGAAAGCACTTTGAAGGATTATTTGGCCAATATTTATTTTTATAAGTATTCTGAAACATATAAAGCATGATGTGTGAAAAACGTTTTATATAATTTCTTTTTAGAGCTAACATTCATAGTTTTACATGGATTAAACATTTAATCAGGGAGCGTTCGCGCGGGGTACAAACTACAAAAAATTGAACAAAATATGACAGTTTTGCTTGCAGATATCATTCCTGTAACGTTCGAGAAAAGTTTCTGTGATTTGTGTCCTTTATTAAGGTCGCGTACCTTAGAAACATTTTAATTCGGTTCTATTGGAATTTTTCTCAAATTATCAATGAAAAAAGGTAGAAAGTAGGTAAGTATACTTTCTCTTCGTTAAATTATTCATTGGAATTATGACTTTTATTGTGTACAATAAAAATAATTGTAAAAAAAATCTTCGGGGTGACTCTGTCACCCCGCGCAACTATTACCATTAGTATCGAATGCGCGTCTGCTCCCGAGTTAAAACATTTTGAAATCTTCTCGTTTTAAATATTAAAAATAACACAGTTATTCTTTATCGGAATTTAAAATTCTTTTTCATTATTTAACATTAATAATAAATGCTAATTTGTAAGGATTACAATTGCACACACACACACACAGTTCGTTTAAATCTATTTATAATATGAGCATTCATTTAAAAAAATCCTTTTACATTTTTGTATTCATTGCCGTGCTCTTGGTTTTATTCTCCTTACAATTCAACACGTGTCGACTGGGTGGCGTAGTTGGTTTGTCGCTGGCCATCTGCACCTAAGGTTGCGGGTTCGGCCCCAGCCCATGTCGATGGATTTTCATGATGCAGAAAATCGACAGCAGGCATGAGCGGCTATGTCGTATGATTATTCGGCATGTAAAAAATTCCTCGAAGTGCTGGCTTGGCAGCCAAAATTCTTAAGTTCAATTTTGCATCGTCAGAGCTCAGGTGCCTCCTTCTGAGAAGGAACCTGGGAATCAAAATTACTTGCGGGAATTGGTGATGCCAGCTCCTGGGGAATATATAAGCTAGGTCTGCAAAGGTAAAAAATACCAACATTTGAAATTGCACGTTTTGCGCAGACGTCGGATAGTTTGCCCAGACTCACGCAAACGTTCGCGAGAATGCTAATTCTGACGGATATGATAGTGAGCAACACACATAGAGAGAGAGAGAGAGACTAGTCTATTTTTCTAATGACATTTAAACTTTTAGAAATGGATGATGGAAGAAATAAATCTTTAAATAAATATCATGTTGCAATCTGTTCCAATTTAAAAATTATAGATACGAAAAATAACACACATGATAATTATCGTATTACTTAAAAGTAATTTGTTTAAAGTATGTATTACTTAAAAGTAATTTGTTTAAAGTATATATTACTTAAAAGTAATTTGTTTAAAGTATATACTACTTAAAAGTAACAAATACAAAATTTAATACTTTCTTGTGAATTTGCACGGTTTATAATTAAGATCGTATGTTAGTTTTAGCGACAAAGCACATTATTATTGTATAAGGGAGGCGCGATAAAAATTATGATTGAAAATTGAGTCGCAAGTAGTGAAAGTTTGAGAAGCACTGACTTAAGTCAACAAAGAAAAAATTTATTTTAGTTTCTTTTTATCAAATAGTTACAATTAATATAAATATGTACATACATATGACATAATCACAATATTAATTGACCTAATAGAAAGCGATTTTCCATGCAATTTTCCATTTTCCTTTCTATATGGGTTGTTGGACTATTTTTTTGTTTGTGTGTGTGTTACTGTTTATTCATTTATTAAATTTAATTATTATAATAAAATAGTATAGTAAAAGAAATATATTCTCAGAAATTAGGCAATCTATGGTGGGATTTGAACACACGACCTTTGGATTAGATGTCCAATGCACTATCTATTGCGTTACAAGGACACTACGAATGAATTTCCTTTCTATGTATGCTGTTGGACTATTTTTTGTTTGTTACTATTTATTCATTTTTTAATTTAATTAATGAATTAAAAAATATTTGAAAAAGCGTATTAACATCAAGTGTCATCCACTACAAGTTTAAAAAATGCATTTGAACTTGAATGAATGAACAGAAAGTATTTTATTAACGGTTGAAGGTTTGAAATATATATATATATATAAAAATAGAGAGAGTGAACCAATAGTAGAATTTTGAAAAATGAATATTTGTTGGTATGTCTCCTAAGCCGTTCATCTGATTGCGATGAAAGTTTTAAGAATGGTTGGGCGCATGGTCGCGAAAGTTTCAGAGTTAGTAAAATTGACCCTTACGGAGTGTTAAGAGGACTTAAGGGCCATTGTACATAAAAATTCCCGTTTTTCAACTATTAGATCAACATACTAGAAATTTGAAAGGCATGTTCCTTTCATGGAGTAGAGATCCGCTACAAAACGGTTTTTGAGAGGGCATAAGGGGCGTTATAGATAAATATTACCGTTTTTGAACTTTAAGAATTACCCACTTCAAATTTTGTTGGCATGGGATTTTTTTTATTATTATTATAGATCCGCTTAGAACAAATTTTACAGTAATTGACTGCTATTGTGGGCAGTGGGAGGTGCTGGGACTTATTTATACAAAAATTTCTGTATCGAACTACTATTTACCATAATGAAATTTAGTTTTCATGTTACTTTTGTTGAATGGAAATTCTATAAGAAAGGATTTTACTGAAATCTAGTCTTATGGGGTTGAGGGAATCTTTTTTGCGGCGTGTTAATAAAAAGGTACCCGTTTTCGAACTATTAGACCTACAGTAATGAAATTTGGTATGCATATCTCTGTTGTTGAACAGGTCTTACAAAAATCGACTCTCCAAAGGTGGTTACTCAAGCTTATGGATAAAAAATTACCTTTTTGATCTATTAGATTTAGACTTGAAATTTGGCAAGCATGCTTACTTTATTGAGTAGAGTTCAACTGAAAATCGGTTTTGTGGAAATCCACTTGGGAAGGAGCTACAAGAGAGTAAAAGATAATTATGCTTCAATTTTAGAAATTATAATTTGGAAGTTCTATCTTTTTTAAATCAAGAACTACATGAATATTTTCTAATACAATCGAATATATTCGTAACGCTAAGATATCAATAATTTATATATATATATATATAGAAACTATATATTCATATAATATCATGAAATACCCAGTGAAGCTGGTGGGTAACGGCTAGTTTTGTATGAAAAATTGTTTTTAACATGCGTACACTTCGAAAATTTATCAAAATAATTAAACATTTTGAACTTTTTTACAAGCATAAAGAAATAAAAAAAATGACAAAGAATATTTTAAGAAAATGTACAAAGTGTGGCTATTAAGTAATGAGACTGACGCTGTTACAGAAGAAGTAAGTATGTCCCAAACGCCAACAATTTATCTTTGGCGCAATGGCAACGTATTGTTTGGTGAAAGTTGTATGTGTAATAAGAATCTGAAGAATGCAGAATTGGCTATTTGTTTCTCGCTAGTAGAAGTTTACAGGACACAGTTAGTGTGGCATTTTTTGAATTCTTTCTTTACAAAATAAAATTGCTGTGTTTTGAAATCAAGAGTTTTAGTCCTAGGTGTCTTACAGTTCCGGGATCAAGGTGTTTCTTCTAATACTGAAATCCCAGGATTAAAAGAACTAATACCGAGATTTGTATTTTGTCAGAATTTTTTTCGTCAAAATTTTCTAAGACTTGAATTCTCAGAAAATTTATATTTTTTTTATAAAAGAGGTATAATAAATTTTTGTTCAATTATTTTTTGGTATTGATAAATATATTGAAAAAATACTCTAACGAAACAATTTTAAACTTTGAGTATTAGACTCGAGGTAAATTTTGCGAGAGAAAAAAAAATCTTTAAACTGGAAGATGACTTCGTTAGATTTTATGAAACCTTCTACAGCAAAATCACTTCAGCTTGCGATTTTTGAATATGTATTATCTAAGATTTTGTTAAACTTTTCCCCCCTAAATTATTATTTTCTTTCGTCTTCAGATCCCAATAAAAATAGTTTACATGTATTTTTTATATGTGAATTCACACCCCAACTTAATCGAGTTCGACTTAAGAGGTTATTGTTCAGTAAAACCTAGCGCGTAAGTTCGGGGTATACTACTGTACTTAAGTAATTTAGCTTTCTCCAATTCACTTTTAATGAATAAATTTCACTACTTATATTTTAATAACAATACGTTATCAATTGCTTAAAAATATTTGTAGTGTTTTTTGTGGCAATTATCTATCAATCAACACATCTTTTGAAAAATGTAAAAAATCCATCATCATATCTTTTGAAACATACAACTAATATTAAGGAACCCTCAAACATTTTAAGGAAGTATTTTATAAAAATTAAAATTTTAAACTAATATCAAGATACTCTAAAGAATTGTATCGGTAATGAAAAATTATCTTCAAAAATTCAATTAGCGTTCTTATCCATCAAAAACGTCATAATTCGTATTGGAAACCGTGAGTAATTACGAATTATATAAACTTTGCACAGCTGTGATGTTATTAAGAATGATTCGTTTTTCTTTTACGATTGTACAAATAGAAACAAAGCATTTAAAAAGACATTCGCGAATTAAATAGTGATATTTGTGATTGAAATAATTGCATTAAATAAAACACATGCTTTGATGCCGTCCTACCTAGTATGGTAGTTATGACACTCGGCTTGTAATCGACTCGGTTGTGGACTCGGGTTTGAATCCCGAATAAGGTTCGGATGTTTTTTCGGGAAAAGAAAGTGGCCGCGGTAGCCGAGTGGTATAGGTATCAGACCGTGGCTTGCCTTGTCACGAGTTCGACCCCAGTACCACTAAAGACCCGCCGTGTAGGGCAGCGATGCACGTTAAATCTGTCGAGGGCTGAAACGTCCTCCCGTTGGTGTGGTGTGGTAGTTAGGAGAGAGGAGTGCCAGCTCAGGTGTCGTCCACGTCACTTGACCATGGTTCAAAATTACGTGGTCCGTCGCTAAAAGCCCTCGTGTAGCTGAACAGTGCGACGTTAATATTCAATCAATCAATCAATCGGGGAAAAGAAATTGGATTTTCGCCTGAAATGGATTCCCGTCTCGATTTGAAAGCAGATCACACCCCTTCTGTTCTATGCTGGGATTATCGTTTGTAATAAAAAGTCTATATTCATTCGTGTTTGTATTGCATGTTTCTGTTCATCGATGTTTCGAATGTATCCCGTTATGAAACAGACGACAACAACGTGCTTTGATATTTAAGCTAAGATATACTCTTATGAGGTATATTTATCTTAGTGGTTATTGGCTCCAAAAATTGCCTTATTTACCATATAATTTGATTCAAATTGGTATCAAATAATTGCTACTAAGAGGCACGTTAAAAAGAACAATAAACAGGGTATGAATTTCATGCTCCTTGTGCAACCAGTATTTCTTTTATTATTATTATATCTTTTAGTTGATCATTATTTCTCTAAATCACATTCATCCTCGAACGATTTCCGATAATCCATTTAATTAAACAGATAATTAAATATACTTGTGTGTTCTTCCCGATTACTTTCTGGAGGATCGAAAGTTAATGATAGAATAAGTAGTTAGATTCTAAAATGATGTACTTAATGTGTGGTTTTCGTGACCGGTAAGATTTTATAAGACATCTACGGGGATTTTTCATAATTGCGATCAATGAATGTGATTTGAAAGTATCATGACCAATGTGAAATAAATGAACTCTGACAATTATTTAATGTTAGCTTCTGACTGTGGGAATAAAAAATTAGGTATCGTGTATTCTTAAGTATTATTTATATTGACTTTGCAGAATGCAAAATTATGTAATCTTAGTTTACTCTAATAATTATGATTCCATCATGTCTTTTATTTATACTTATGATACATGGTTTTTAAATAACAGTTTTGTTTATTAGAAATAAATATTTATTGGATACCCTTTTTTCAATTCCTACTATTTTAGTTCACTCTCTCCCTATACGTATATATATATATATATATATATATATAATATATATATATATATCTTGATCAAATTTTCAATCATTAATAAAATACTTTTTATTCATCCTCTGAAGTTCAAATACATTTTTTAAACTTGTAGTGGATGATACTTGATGTTAATACAGTTTTTTGCAAACATCAATTCATTAATTAAATTTTATATTTAATTTTAAATTTATTCTCTGATATTTCTGACGTAATTAAAAAGATGTTATAACAGATGGTGCCAGTGCGTTTTTCTAACGAATTTTTTCTTGGCCCCAAATATACTTTTTAAACTTGTAGTAGATGACACTTGTAGTGAATGCAGTTTTTTCAAATATTAATTCATTAATTAAATTTAGTTAACTAAAACAAAAATTTCTATATTGAGCTAAGTAGGAATTGACTGAATTTTTTGTGATATTACTTGTTATAAGTACATTCAAACTCTGATATATTTATTGGAATATAGTTGTCAGGTTTAAAATTATAGCAAATTAAATGAAGTATTTGAAGAAAATATGTTTCTACAAAGCTTCTAGTATATATTTTTAATATGATTCTAGCAATTTTAAATCATTATATTATTTTTACTATCATCTTAAAAGAAGAAAATCTGTACAAATTAAAAGAGATTCTGTTTTTAAAGTATATGAAGATGTAGTCAGGCTATCATTAATTTAGTTTTTCTCTATAGTTGAGAAAAAGAAATAATAATCCTGTTTCTAAGTTATGAATCATTTTCCTTTTCCAATAAAATTTTTTTTGCATTGATTAGTACATGTATTTTTATTAGCTTAATAATATACCGAAAAACAGTTCTCCATTCTAATTCAAACATGAATGATATTTCAATCGATTCGATTATTTTTACTGATTAACTTTTTTTTTAATTCAACTTATTGGATAAAATACAACCAGACATTTAGTGTATGCCTTTAATTTTAGAAAGCAAATAATTTAATTCAAGATGTTGATAAAAAAAAATTGAAACACTGATTACAATTAATTATATACTTTTCGGATATCTAATAGTAATAATAGCACATGTTTTTTCTACGTTTCAGTTCATATTTCTTTTAATAGAAAAATATCATGTGATCGAAAATTTTAATTCTCCCAGTCCATAAAGCCAATATGATTAAGTTTTGAAAGTAATTAAGTTCTAATCCTATACATATATCAAACATTAAGTTAAGCTAATTATTTTGGTCAATTTTTTTGCCATATTATGTACACTTGTGACATCTCTCGCGTTCTTCTTCTAACAAAACCCTTTACGTTTCTTTGAGGGCCCAAAGATTAAGGAAAAAACTTTTCCAACCCAATTCCAAGAAGAAAAACGAAGCAAAAAATGCAAATAAGATAATTTTTAAAAAAGGATAGAAAGTTTATTTAAAAGGAATGGCAATCTTAGAGAAAGTTTAAAGTGTGGAAAAAAGTTGAAGTGTTTTTAGACGGCTTATTTCAGGAATAAACGGAAAAGCCCCCCCCCCAAACACAAAAGGAGCAACTATTGCACACGAGCACATCAGTCTACCTGAAGTATCAGTATCGTTGAGCCTTAAAACCGGTAGGAGGATTATATTTTTGAACGCTAGTATTTTATTGAATTGAGATTGAGGAGATTATTAGTTACATTGATAAGTGATCAAATTTTTGCGCGATCTGACTTAATTAAATCGGCTTTACTTTTGGTTTATTCTCACCTTGATATAAGTTTTTTTCGTTATATAAGAAATTTAAGAAATTTTAATAAAAAGTCGAAAAATTAAATATAGAATGTCTCACCCTTTTCCGATAATCCCACACCTCTAACTTACGCGGAACCCCAAGACGTAAGCTATCGACGGGAGGGTTATGTCACCCCACCGCTTATGTTATATTAAATGCATAGTTATGTTAACGATATTGGTTTATTGTTCTGACAATGAGTGTTATTTTAAACTAAAACTCAGTGGCGCAACAGCCCATTAGGGTAAGGGCTTACAGTGTCCATCCCAGTACCATTGGGCGCTGAGGTGCATGAGTTGATGTCCCGATCAGGTGGTCAGTCTGAAGCGAGACCCCCAGTGTTTAAGACCCCAAGCAAGCTCGCTGCTCATTTATTGACCCACTGTAGGAGGGATGAAAGAATGAGTGTTATTTGCTTGTAATTATTATTATGTATTTAGATGATAAGAATATACATATACAATGAAATTCGTTTAATGCGAAAACGCTTAAAATGAAACAACGTTGACACGAGAAACCCAAAGGTCCTGGGCAAACTACTACCCTTTTGTCAAGTATTTTATTCTTTTTTTAACACGAAACGAAAAAACGCTTTTAAAACAAAAAAGAACAAAATACGGAAAAGACCAGCCATGAATGCGAGATTTAAGAGGACTATTTTAGAAATTTTTTTGTATTATTGAAATGACCTATACTGTATCATCGTAAGAATTTGTTGCAGTACATAACGATAATTAGTGTACAGCCCCAATAAATTTCTTTTATAGCAGACAAAGACATTTTGGAGTTTGCTCAAAGCTCAAAAAATATCATTTATGCATATTCCGAAGACGAAAATGAAATGAATAAAAAAGGCAGCTCATGTTCCCGAGTCATCCGAAATAAGGACCATCATGAAAAGTATGCCCAGCTATTTAGGCGCACATTCCAAAGAGTGAGAAATGAGTACCAAATTGGATTACATCGAACAATTTGTAGAGAATTTGATACTGAAAAAGATATTGCAAGGAAAAATATCCGATTATTTTCCAAAAATTCAATAAATGTTTTATTTTTCAAAAAACTTGGAAAATTCCGTATTAAATTTCATTATCATTAAATTTCATCATATTAAATATTTTTGTTTCGTTAATTTTTAAGAAATACATGCATATATACATATAGATGTAAATAAAAAGGGGTCAAAAAAAATTTTTTTGAAATATATGGTGGGTTTTTTTTTTTTTAGTATCTTTTTAAAACAAAAAACCTTTTTCACAAAAAAAAATTTCAGTTTCTCTCAGTTTTGTGTTAAGCGATTTTTTCTGAAATTTTTTTTGTTTTTAATGGCGCCTGATCCAAAAAGTAAGACGAAGCCCAAGAAAATTTTTCTGGAAAAAAACTAAATGCCCCAGTTGTTGGGCGTAGCTTTGAGCCCATTCAGGTACGCGATTGGGCTCGGTTCCATTCCAATTTTGGGGGAGAACACTGAGGTGGTCGGGGGCATCCCAATTTCTTTCCTTCCCCCAAACCCCTCAAGACCCTGTGGTTTGCGGTTTTTAGAATACCCCACCCTCAAAGACACAACCCCTTCATTGTCACCAACCGTATCCCGGGAGGGGCCATACATATATTAGTTGGGGCCGAGTTTCATAACTTAAAACGAGCAAAATTTTTTTTTAAGGACTTTTTTTAAAAAAAAGAACCCAAAAAGAAAAAAAAATTGTGTCACACAACTATATATTACTTAATATACTATAACAAAATTTTTTAAATTTTACAACTTTTTTAGAAAATAAAAGGGTTTTAAAAAAGTACACAAAAAAGGTGCTTTCGTATACATGATCCGATTGGGTATTTTTTTTTCCTTTTATAACATATAAAAACCACAAAACATTATGTTTTTTAAAAAATTTTATTTTTTAAATGGTTAGTTTTTTTTTTTTTTTTTTCATTTTTAGAAATTTTTTAAAAATTAGAGTTTTGCCCTTTTTTGAAATTTTGATAAAACGGTTTTTTTTAGAAAATTAAAAAAATCAACTTTCAGGAATTAAATTAGTAGCATTAAAACATTATTACTTAAAAAAGCTCATACAAAGTTTTACTAAAATGTAATAGATAGAATTTTTCTACTGATGTACCCAAAAACTAGAAAAACACATTTTGAGTAATATAAAAAAAACTAAATAAAATGGTGCAGCTTACTAAAATTTGACATTTAAAACATTCCAGATCTGCATTCAAATTGCGTGAACTCTTCTAAAGCATCCTTATTTCTTTTATTTCGTCTTTCAGTGGTCCTGACCCTTTGTTTGGTTTTTTGAACTGTATCTTTTCCAAATTCACATTGTCAATTTTTCGAAGGCCTTTACAGGCATTAATCTCTAGATTTATTTTTAGTTATCTTAATACTTTTCTTTTTCCATGTGCATCTTCATTAAAGCATATCACTGCGTCTATTACACCAATTTACAAATTACTTTTTGTTCACAAATGTGTTTTTTGGAACTTGATTCCATTTACAGTTATTGAAGTATTCATTTGGGTTCTGGGTACGATCATAAAACATTTTAGTAAAAATTCTTTAAATTTAAAATTGTTTGAAAATATTTCAATATTTAAAATTTTTTACTACTTTAAATTTTAATATTTTTGAACAGTTCTTTTTCCAATATTATTAGAAGTGTTTTTAAAATTTGGGCATAGGAATAAAAATAGTAAGACAAGAGATATATCTATCTTTCTAAAATGTTTCATACCGACAAAAAAAAAAAGGTGTCACAAAAAGCTATAAATCTAACTTTGTAAATTATTTAAAGCAATAACTATTCACATAAATTCTTTTTCTGAGCACAGAATCGTCAAACGTATTATACAAAACAACCAGAAATGTATTCAAAACTTTATACTGAAAAAAGGCTTAGCATTTCAAATACACAATTATCGTAAAAAATAAAAACCTGAGAAAAATCTATTTAAAGTTTTAAAGGTTGGTTAAATAGATAAAATATGTACTTTTCATCCTTATATATGTTATAATGCAAGTTGTATTAAGTATTTTAAAAGCCAAATTCATTCTAAGATATCCTATATCAAAAAGCTATATCTAACTTTATAGATTTTTAAACAATATCTGTTCATGTAACTCCTTATTCTATGCAAAGAGTTATCAAAATTATTATACAAAACACTTAGAAAATGTTCCCAAATATTATTATTGGTTACAAAAAAAGGGTTAGTGTTTTGTTTACATAATGGTCAACAAAATTAAAAGAAGAAAAATAAGTAAATAAATTACAACTATTTAAGCTACGATGATAGTGCCTGCAAAAAATATAAACTCTCTTGAATTGTTCTACTTTCTATTTTCATTTCTGTTGAAAAAATTAAATATTTGGTTAAATAACGTAGCTAGAGCTACAAATTGCTGTAAACATAATTTAAAAAATCACACAATTGAAATAATAAAAAACTCACACAATACTTTGGTTATTTTTAGGCTAATCTTTTTAACCTTAAATGTATTTATTAATACCAATGAGATACATACTAATAAAAGTATTTGAAAACTAAGCAGTCCTTTCAATAATTTCCATCATAATTTATTATAAATTGTTTTAAGACTTTGTACTTTGCACTTATTATAGGCTTTGTAATATTTGTAAATATAACAATTATTACGTTAATAGGTATGCTCATTTACATGGTATGATTATCAAATTTACTTTCTGTATTTCAATTAACAATACAACGAAGGCTATACAAAATCCTACTCCTAACATAATAAATGCACCTACCAAATCTGTAAGAGTCAAAGCTTTTATTTTTGGATCGATATCTCTCCAATTAAAACTAAGTCTAGCTTTAAACAGTTCGTCCTCGTAAAACTTTTCGTATATGCCAGTGTACAAAATTCTCGTTATGTATTTTTCTATATGTTTTTTGCAGCAAAAATCTTTTCTGACAGCCAATCCTACATTCCAAAATGAAATAGTTTCTTTGAAAATCCTTTTCGTCGTGTACGGGGGTTCCCCATATTCCAAGAGGAAAAAGAATCTTGGACCTAAAACCGCCGTGAAATCTTCAATATATTTCGGAGCGACAACAATATTATCTTCAGAAAACCAGCTTTCTTCGATGATGTACTCGCCGATAACTTGAAGAGATTCGTCAATACTTCTTGTCAAGAGCTCTTTATCGACAGATCCTTTACTTGTCGAAGCTTTGTATTCTCCATCAAGGATAGCACCCGCAAGTTCTTTAATGTTTCTGACGTCATGAGCGAATTGTGGAACCATCATGGTGGACAGCAACACTGTTCGATAACTAGAGGAAATGATCAGGGAAAATATTATCCAAGATCCAATTAGTATTCTACACTTCATTTCACTTGAAGCAATACAACCCTGTTGCCCAAGAAGAATACTAAATAACGAAAAAGCAATTCATGAAATGTGAGTGCTTTGATTCTGAGAATCATAAATAAAAATGGCATGAAAACAGCAGCAATGATAATAGATATCCAGATGTATGCATGGAACGGCAAAAGGTAAAATAAGGATTTCATTACAAAACCTGGCAGATTGGTAACAAATGAGTTTTCTTCGACTGTGTAAAACAAAAAATCAGCCACTGAGGATCTTTCAGGGGACATTGTCAAATGGGCAATGGCAATATCTGCTTCATTTCGATGAACCAATCCAATAATACCTGTCCAGTTTCCGTCATCTTTTAACTGGCCCCATTCTGCGTCATCTGTTATAACCAGTTGGTATTTGAACCCGAGAAATTCGGATAGAACTCTTATGAAGTTTGCTTCTACACCGCTATCAAAATGCACGTTTCCCTTGCTATCGTAGTTCACTTCCAGTAAATGACGAAGAGGTAAAATACCAATACGAATAAAATTGGGAAATTTCATGTTAAACGTAGGTAACTCTAGATCCACATCTACAAAAATACTGAACTTTTTTATTATACCTTTAAATGGAAAGAAAGTAATAAGTTATTCCAGAAAATATTTAGCTACTAATTAGGGCTCTAAAAAGTTAATTGGTGTAATTATATTTAAAAGAGCTAGAATATGGAGGCAACATGCTTTTAGTGTAACTTCTAATGTATGCTAATTTAACGTTATCTATTAACTGGAACACTATAATCTATTTCGATTTTTCTTAAGCTCATACCTTGAAATTAGATATTTAAGTGTAATCAATATATTGGTTTTTCTCTGACTCATTACCCCAGATCACAACAGCTGTTACACGTGCATTGCATTATAGGTACGACAAGAAAATTGATTTGTCTATAAAAGTGTTTAGATTAACACAAATCAATAAGATTTTTTTTTCGTGCATGCATGATCAAAAACAACATTAACACCCGCATATCTAGGCATATACTTGATCAATATTTATACATTACCTTATTTTCGAATTTTATCAATATTGATAATGGAAGTGTTTAAACATCGCTTGTTTACAAGAGCAAGTATTTAATTTAATATATATCCTCTACAAAGAATAATAGTTAAATATATGACGATTTCTTGTCATTTACTTAAAAAGACCTTATTGTAAATAAATACATTGCTGAAAGATTTTCCTCTATGCTATTTATTCAGATCCTACTAATAGTACACACTCTCCCTATATATATATATATATATCATGTTCAAATGTTCAATCATTAATTAAATACTTTAATTCATCCACTCAAGAGTTCAAATTCATTTTTTAAAACTTGTTGTAGATGACACTTAATGCTAATGAATTTATTCAAATATTAATTCATAAATTAAATTAATGTATAAATATTAACACAAACAAAAATAACAGTCCAAAACCATATATAAAAAGGAAAATCGCTCATTGTACCGCTGCAGTGCAATGAATAGCGTGTTGGACTTCTAGTCCAAAGGTCGTGGGTTCAAATCCCGCCTGGGATAGTCTAATTTTTTAGAGAGAATGTGATTTCTTTATATTATACTATTTTATTGGAATAATTAAATTTAAGGTTGTTGTTGTGTACCCCAGGATAAAAACACACGACATGAAATACAAGTGGAAGAACAGAAACATACAATACAAACAGAAGAATATAGGCATTTATTACAGATGATGATTCCAGCATATAACAAGAAGGGGTGCGCTGCTTTCCTTTCGGGGACGGAACCATTACAGGTTTTTTTTCCCCAAAAAAAATACAAAAAAATGTTTTTTCTCGGATTGAAAACCCATCAGTTATAAAAGGGGGGTCACATCCACCAATGGTGGGGGTTTATTATTTGAAAAATTTTTAAAAATTAAAGAAAAATA
>BMAV01024317.1:0-36424 GCA_019973955.1 Trichonephila inaurata madagascariensis | reverse complement strand
TTTTTCTCCATAAAATTTTGGGAAAATAGGGGAATTGAGTTTTTAAGAATTATTTTTCACGGGTTTAAAGGGAAACACTTTTTTTTAAGTCGTTATATTTTCAAAATTTTAATACAAAGAATTTATATATATATTCATAGAATCGAAAATAATTTTTTGAAAGGTTACCAAATGTATTTTTTAAACTGATTAAAAAAAATATAAAAAAACCCCCATTTTTTTATTAAAAAAATTAAAATTTTTTTTTAAATTATTTAATCTTTTAAAGAAAAATAACTTTTTTTGGAAATTAAAAAATTTTAAAAAGTTTAAAATTTGAAAAAAATTGAAAAATTTTGGGCAACTTAAAATATATATATATCAAAAAAAAAATTTTTCCCGATTTGAGTAAATTTTTTTTTTTGTTAACGATAAAAAATTTTTAGTAAAAAAAAACACACATATACAAAAGAAGAAACAATGCTAATATTAAGTTTTTAAAACAATTAATAAGTTTTATTTTTTCAAAGAATTAGTTATAAAATATATTTAATTCTTTTACTTCTTTTGTAAATACTGCATTTGTATCAGGAAATTATTATAACTTTTGAAATTAACTTACCTTAAAATTCGACGTATTACTAAAACCCTATATTTTTTGGTTCCACTTTTAGGAAAATATTCCCGTATAACGTCCCCCCCCTTTTACGAGAAACCTGAATTATACGTGCGCAATGCTCATATATTTTGAAGTTATTTATTCCAGGTACTATCCCGAGCTTTTAAAAAAATAGTACACTTCTACAATTACATGCCTTCAAATTCAAAAGGAAAATCATTTTTTAAATGAACAAAACATTTCAATATATATAGAAGTCTAATTTTTTTTCTGCACATCTCTGCCCCATTTTTAAAGCTATCATTTTTATATCCGGCGTATAACGCGCATCTCTAAATTTAAATCTAATTTTTTAAGTTAAAAGTTCACATAATACGCCGGATTTTGCGGTGTTTATATAATTTAGTATGTGTTTACCACAATAATTAAGGAAGATAAGGCAAAATACTAATTTGGTTTTAATTTTCATACTTTAGGGGTTTTTTAAATAAACAATTAAGATTATTTGTGCTTCATAAGTATAAATTTGTGTATCAGTGGTACAAATGTTGCAATTTTTTCTTTAAAAAAATGTTTTAAGTGATTTTGTGTAATATTTTTGTGCATTTCATAAATTAATTAAAATCTCTATTTCAAATGTACCATCAAAAAAAATATTTAGGAAGCAAATTATATATATAATGTATATATATATATAAATATATATATATATATATATATAAAAAAATATAGAACTTTTAACCATTCAAAATAGGAAAAAGGGAAAATGCCTTCTTTTTAAAAAGAAGATTGTATATTGAAAACTATAAGGGTTTTTTTTGATGGTCACTAAACATGTAGTTACCCAAATTAGATAAAAAATCAAAATTTTAAAGGATAAAATGAGTAAAGTCATAATTTAAAAGATTAACTGTTTCTAATAAAACAATATTTTAAAAAAACACAAATTAAAAAAAGAAAAGATAATTTTTATTCAAAATTTTAATTAAAAAAGGACTACTTAGGGGCATTTGATTATAAGAAAATTTTTTCATTTTGAAATTTGGGATACCATTTCTTATGAATTTATTTTAAAGATTAAAACAAAAAATTTTGTTTAAAAAGAATTTAATCATTTTTACGCAGAAAAAAATCTGGAAACTATGCGGGGTGAAGTATTTTATTATAATATGCTTAATGAAATTTTAAAAATGAATTTTTAAAAAAATTAGATTTGCCCAAAAAAATGAAATTAGTAATCGATTACTTATTTAAAAAAATTAGGTTTTTGCGTTCCAAAATTAAGTTTCTATATATATTTTTAACACCAAAACCATAAAAGTTTTGCTAAATTTAGAACTTTACAAATGGTTTTAAAACATATATTTATATATAAAAATTAATAAATATTAAAAAATTTTTAATCAGCAATGAAAAAGCTAAAATTTCAAAATAGTAAAGATATTAGGGGTTTTTTTAAAAAAAAAATATTCCCGTTCATAGTTATGACTTTAAAATCTTTTCAATTCCATTGATATAAATGATATTAAAAGTAATTTTAGAAAACCCTATTATAATCTTAATTTTAATTTTAAAATTTTAAAAAACCAAAAGATTTGTTTTAAATAAAAATTACATTAACAAATGGTTCATTATAAAAACCCAAACAAAGGCTTACCTAAAGAGGCCCAGAAAACAATTGTTTGGCTAATTAATATTTCCCTTTTATGAATATAATTATATTATTAATAATGACTATTACTTTTTTGATATATTGATGTTTCAATTATTTTTGTAAAATGAAAATTTTTAATCCCAATAAAACCGTATTATTAAACCGTTAAAATTAATCATAACCAAATTTAAAAACTAATTATTAGATATAAAATTGTATATTAAGGATTTGAAATTACATGTAACATTTATTATAAAAGAAATCCCTTTTAAATTTTTAACATTCTTAAAGTGTCTTACTGGAATTCAAATTTATCTATATCTATATATAGAAATATTATTTTTTATATTTTTTAAAAATTTAAGTTAGGATAGCTAATATTTGTTTTTTAATAACTTTATTAAACAATGTATTGAACATGGATATCCTGCTAAATTTCAAATTTTTTCTAAAGTTCTCAGTGATATACAATATGTATTAATAACTAAGACATTATTTTTAATATAGTATTTTAACTAATTTACAATTATTCAATAGTTAGAGTGTTTAATAATTTAAAAATATATTAGTTAAAAAATTTTTGAATCATTTATTTTCCACAAATATTTATATCAATATATTTTTTGGTTTTAAACGTACAATATATATATATATATATATACTTTAATTATTCAAAAAATTTTTAACTTGGTACTGATATTCATCTGTTGTATTTGGCGAGAAACAAAACCGTTGATACACTCACGAAGTAAGTCTTACTATTTCCCTTTTTTATCCATTTAAAACTTCTGTAATTTGTAGACTATAATTTTTTCGTTATTTTTTTATTAGTATAGTGATTTTATTTGTTTTTTAAAATTTTCCCTTTTTAATATTATTTCCTTTTCCCCCTTGGCATTTTGTAAGACAAATAAGGTGAAGGTTGGCTAACCCAAATTTTTTAAGGAACAGAGACCTTCAATTCAAAAAATCATTTTTCAATTTTATTTTAAAAAAAGTAGATTTAATGCTGATTCCAAAATGTAAAAACTGAAAGGTTTAAAGCTTTTTCAGAAAGGGGTTTTAAAAAAGAACAGTTTCCCCTTTTGGAGTTACCCACGTCAACTGCCACCCCTTTTTAAAAGTGACCGAAGCTTTTTTTTATGCAAATTGCGTTTTATATCATTTAATCTGTTTTTTATTTATTTTATTCTTGTGGTTTGAGAAGGATTATAATTTAAAACTCAATCTTTTTATCCCCAAGTGTGTGGGGAATTTGGTTTTGTTTTCGTGCTTGAGTTCAAACACGTGATTACAAATTTTCATTTTGACTGCTAATTTATTTTTTTTGTTTACATTCAATTTGTTTAATTTGGAGAATTTTAACATTTGAAATGCCTCGAACAAAAAAAAGTTTGGGAAGTCAAACGTCGTTTAATTGAAAAACACTTTCAGTAAATGCTTAGAGTGAACGAGTTTTTTTGGTTAAAAAAAAAATTGAAAAAGGGGAATTTTTTGGATTTGGGGAAATATTTTTTCAGTTGAACTCAAAGCAGGTATTTTTTGTTGACTCAAATATGCACAATGATATTTTCAACAATATTGCAAAATGCAGAATTTGATAGATCTTTCGCTTTGAGGGCTGAAAAAAAAGTAGTCGAAAAGGCCTTGCTACCAGTTTTTCAGCAATTTTCAAAATTGTGGTTCTGGTCATTCTTCAATGATTCAAATACCGTGTCAGATGGATATGAAGAAATTGAGGTTTTTTTTTAAGGGGTTTTGGGTTGGCAAAAGGCAGCTGATATTTTTTGCACTGATGAACTTACCTCCTCCAGTTAAATTTGAAAGACTGTATAGCCAATTTTTTGGGGAAACGTTTCATCTCGTTCGTTAACAGCGTTAATGAAATGTCTTTAAAATGAACAAAAGAATATTTCAATTGCCTTTATGGGACCGGGAGAAAAAAGGACACTTTCGAAGAATGGTGTTGTCACTGCAACTTTCTCGATAAGGGAAAAGTTATTGATTTTTAGTGCCTATCAAAATATTGCTTTGAATGCAAAAAAAACAAAACCTGTTTAAATTTCCAGGTAAATTTAGTGGGGGAAAGGAGGGGAAGGACATTGGGGGTTTTCAGTCGCTCCCCACCCAAATTTCAATTTCGGAAAATTTGACCTTGGAGATGGAATTGAAGGGGGCCTAAAGTTCAAAATCAAACATATACGGTGTGAATTTCCCGTTTAAAAAATAGGGGCATCGGCCACGTCCAAAAAGGTGGGAAGACAGACCCCAAAGAACAATTTAAATCCACCAAGCTTAGAAACAAACCAATATCTGGACGAGGAAGGTTTGAAGGAGAAATTTTTTCCGCAAAAATATTATGGCCTAGCCATAAGAAAAAAAGGGGAAAAACAGTCCAGATATGTCCAAACCATCTGGGCAATATATTTCCATAAACTGTCGACAGATAAAAAACCGCAACATGCTTTGTGCCCGTAGGGGAAAGGGTGGGGGAAAAAAAAGCATTGTATGGGGAAAAAAAACCCCCCAAAAATTCCCCCATAAAGGTTTTTAAAAATTAAAAATTTTAGGACAACTGCAAAAGAACTTTATTAAAATGTTTTCATGGCCAAACCAGAACCCCCAAAGAAAGTTTAAAAAGGGGGAATCTCCGAAAACACATTTGAGCAAAAGAAATCTTTTGCAAATGGGTGTTTTGGATGCAGTTTAGTTCAATGAAGGTGCATACGCAAAGGGCAAAGTAAAAACATTAAAAATCAACCAGAAAAAAACCCTTTTGGGCCTTCGCAAAATTACCGTCGAATTTGTGAAGTGAGATGGGTGTTCTAAATACCAAAAGCCAAAACAATAAAAAAAAAAGGAAACAAAGCAAACATCAAACAAAATGGACAGGGGAATTTTTAAAAAAAAAAAATCTTAGGTAAGTATCATTTTATTTAGTTTTTTCAATTTTCTCAAAATGTGTTTTTTTAGTTTTGGTACATGTGTAGAAAAACTATTTGTTATATTTTTTAAAGAAAAATTGGATGAGCGGGTTTATGATAATGTATTTTAAAGCTATAATTTTATTTTGAAATGTTAATATTTTTACTTTTATTGCTCAATTTCTAAAAAAAAAAATTTCCATTTTTTTCTTTAAAAAACAAAATTAAAAAATTTTTAAAAAAAATTTGTGAAGGGAAAAATAAAAAAAAACTATTACATTTAAATAAAAAAAAATTTTATAACTAAAACAGCATTTTTTTTTGGGGGTTATATGTTAAAAAGAAAGATACATGTATTTTAAAAAGCAAAATGTTGAAAACTTTTTTTGGGGTGTACTTTTTTAACCTTATTTTCAAAAAATTTTATATATTTAAATACATTTATGTTGTAGTTTTTAAGAAAATATATGATTGTATGACACAATTTTTTTTTTTTATGGGGTCTTTTTTTGTTTTTAAAATAATGTTCTTTTGAAAAACCAAATTTTTTCTCATTTTATGTCATCGGATCCGGTTCCCCTTTAAAACCGAATTTGGCCAACGAGTTTGTTTTTGTATACTGTGCCTAAAATTTTCTTTACAGGGGAAGGGGATCCAAAGAATCGTAATCCTAATTCGAGGGCCCCGATTCAGGACATCTTTAGAAATCAAAAACCCCAGTTTAGTCCAAAAAATTTTTTTATCTACATTTGTTGTGTTCTGAATTCCCAAATTTTTTCCTGCTTTACACGATTTAGTACTTCTTCAGTTTTATTTTATATATTTTCTTTATACAGTAACTGGTAAAAGGCAAAAAATCAATTTTTTGAAAATTTTTTGGACTCAAAAAATTTCTCAAAAAAAAGGGAAATTTTTCCTTTTATCATGTATTGATTTTATATATTTTTGTTGTCAGTTTTTTTCATTATTATAACATAAAATAAAAGAAGGATAAACACAAAATCCACGCGAAAGTTATTCCCTTATTACTTAGAACGTTTAACAATTTCCTTAATTCAATGTGTATAATTTTTTGCCTATTATGGGTTGTGGGAATAATATTATATTCTTAATCTGATTAAGTTTAGCGTTTTGCTCTTTTGCATTCCAAATAGCTGCATTTTATAATCTTTATGGAAACATTCTTTTAAGAGGTATAAATTGGCTATAATTAATTCTATCATACTTTTTGATACGTGAAGATAAATATACCAGATGTTATTCCTCTTTTAAGAGCGTGAACTTTATTATGCATATTACAAAATGATAAGTGCATAAGCATTACCCAAAGCGATAAGCATTTTCCATGCTCAAAAAAATAGGCATTTTCCAACCTCGTTTGAATTAATTTGATTATATGTTAGGATAAGGATATTTATTTAGTTGTGTTTGCTTGATTTGCTTCAGAAAAAAATATAATGTTCAAAAATATTTTTTAACTTTCTCTTACATGTACAAACAAATATGTTAACATTACTGAATATTTTTATCATTTGAAACAATATTATTATGGTATAAGCTTTGCCAAGTTTTGTTTCTTTACATTATCTGGCTTTATAATGGCTTTCTTGTGATTTCCATCACTTTTAAACCTAACGGAATTTTTCCATATCTCAGTTTCACCCTCATTTTCTAATGGCATGTTTCAAAATATTTATTTTGAAAGCGTTTTAACAAATAAACATGTTCGTAAAAATAAACTCTCATAGTAGATAACATACATGAATCATATAAACACATTTTTTTTAAATCTAAACATAAGTAAGATAACATTTGAACGCAGCATTAACAGAAAGAAATACTTTTAAACCAGTGTTTTCAAAGGGGCGCCCCCGGGGGGCGCGATACCCTTCAGGGGGGCGAGCATACGGGAAAAAAAAAATTTAAAAAATAATTAATTTACCTGGAATGAATTAAAACAAAATACCCTTTAGACATAGTAAAAAAAGTACCTTTTTTCTCTGATATAATTTTTTATGCGATATGTCATCTCAAGAATAAAAAAAATTTTCAATACCTAAAAGCTAATTTCCTTTTATACAAAACCAAATAAAAAAATTTTATTTTATTTGCTGTAACCCTGATAGGGTTTTTTCTACTTTTCAAGGGAAAAAGAACTTCGACCCAGAATAGAAAAAAATTTTGGGAAAATAAAAAAAATTTATCACTGTGCTTATTTTTTTAAATACGCACATTATAGCTGTAATCTGTTTTGCTGATAATCTTTTTTGACCTTCTAAGTTATTGGTACAGTTAGTTATGACCCCCCTTTTAAAGGGTTTTTATTTAGGAAGTTGTGGGGAAAGTATTTATTTCTGTGTTGAGTTTTTTCCATGCAAAAGGGGTTTTTTATATTTAAAAAAACTCGAATAAAATTTGGGGGAAATTTTCCAAGACCCCCTTTAAACCCCGGGAAATGGTCCCGGGAAAAACAGATCACAGAATTTTAAATTTGGCAAAACTGTTTATTTTTAACCCAAAGAAAAAAATTTAAAAGTTCTGGGAAAAAAAAGGGAAGTTTACTTTCTTAATTAAATTATTCACCGGGAAACAAGATTTGTATCGTGTACAAAATAGTTTTTTAATATTATATATATATATATATATATATATATATATATATATATATATATATATATATAAATGTATATATATATATATATATTATATATATGTATATATATATATATATATATATATATAAGGATTGGTGTGACTCAATAATCGTATCGGGGCGCGCCTGCCCCCGGGTTAAAACATGTTGAAGTTTTTTTCGCTTTAAATATTAAAAATAATACAATTATTCTTCATCGGAATTTTTATATTATTGTTCATTATTTATAACATCAATTATAAATGCTAATTCTGTGAGGCTTAAAATTACAATTCGCTTAAAACTAATTTTAATTGGGGCAATAATTTTAAAAATCATTTTACATTTTTTTAAACATTGACACGCACTTGGCTTTACTCCTTACAATTCAGCATTATATCAATAATGTTTTATTTTTTATAGATGAACTCTTGCAAAGAGTGGCACTTCAACCGGATACTTTTTAATGTATCAGTTCCCCCAAATATTTTATAACTAATTAATTAATACTAAATTAAGAACAAGTTTTTAATAAGTATTAACGACTTCCATGGGCTTGTCTTGAAAGTAAAGTTATTTTAGGGAAAGCTTATGATTAGAAATTGACCCCTGAGTTCTTTTTCTATATTTAGCTGATATCTATATTTTGTTTTCTAAGCAGCCACCGCATTTTGCAATATGTTCAATTTAAAAATTATATATAGAGAAAGGAAAAATAACATAATAATTATCCTATTACTTAATTTTTTGCTTTTAAAAATAACGTATACAAAATTTAATACTTGTTATTTATTTGTATGGTTTATAATTAAGATTGCGTATTGTAGCTTTGGCGTCAAAGTGCATTATTATTGCATTCACTACATTATTAATGAAGAAGGGGGGGGGCGAGATAAAAATTGTGATTGAAAAGGGGGCGCCAGCATTGAAAGTTTGAGAAGCACTGACTTAAGCCATTCAAAATGCAATACTTTGAAGAGATCATCTAATATGAGTAAGATTTGCACACTGAATAGACTTACATAAGACGTGAAAACAGCATTTCAGTGCATATTCTAATTATATGCCTTTAAATCCTACGTAAATTGAGAATAGAAGGTTGATTTTACGTACTAAAATTCGGTTCCTCTCTCCCCGTTTGGATAAAAGGCTTCAATATGACTGATTAAAAAATGGAGAAACTGACTGAAAACTTTTCTGATTTGATATAACAAAAATTGTGGCTTCTACGAATTATTTTCAAAACACCAATGCTTGTGTTGGACGAAAGCCGGCTACGGGGATGTAAATTCAGAATCAGAGGCTTACAGTAGTTCTTCTCAAACTTACAATATTTGAGACCTAATATTCAACCATAATTTTCATCACCCCCCTCCATAAAAATAACAATGTATTGAAATCATTAATACTATACTTTAACACTAAAGCTGCAATGCGGCTTCTTCTTGTGCCACCGGTGGATATAAACATCTCACTCAGACAAATTGTTAATTGTTTTGGACGTATGTATACGTCTATCCGAAGTACGATAGTTTCTGTATGCTGTTATTCATAAAATTATTCCGAAAGATAATGCAATGAATGGACCTTTACAGTGATTGCGCAGGATTTACTAATTTCAGAGGATATTTTTATTATTTTTACTCCCCCCCCCGTACACATCACAAACACTCACCTACGGGCTTAACTTTTAATCGGGAAAGGTGTTAATTATAAACCGTACAAATCACCAACATAAATGTTTAATTTTTTTTTATATTTGACAAGACCATGGAGTCACTGGTAATTATTTAACTTTCTCTTTACTTAGTATTGGTAAACTAATTATAAAATACATTGTAGAGTACTGATACATTTATAAGTGTATTAGTAGTGTTAGTGTATTATATCAGTGCACATGTTAATTTCATTTTTTTTATGTCAGAATGTATTTTGTTTGTTTACTTTTAGTAAATAAATATGTTTTTAAAAATAATCTTTTTTTGCAATTTTTCAATATGCTCACACCCCCGTCGGGCGTGCGCTGGGCTGCAGTGATACGAATTGGCCGATAAAAGGTATTACACTAACTTTGTTACGACAGTGAGCATGAGGGCATTCAAGTTGGCTTTTACAATGATAGTTAACACTATAATGTTGGAACTTTAATGCAACAATTAGGATATGTTGCAGTAAGAGCATTTCTGGAATATATTTGGCTGTGTACACCATGATGTATGACTCTACAGTGATGCACCAAACAATGGGCATGGGTTTATGATTGATACGATATTGTCTTTTACGACGAATCACGATTCCGAGTTCAATATAATACGATGGTAAAATCTTGCGACAGTCTATAAATTGCAAGACTCGTGATTTATGTCCAATCGTTTGCCTAATGGTATAATTTGAAGTGTCATTTGATTTCATTTTTACGCTTCCTTAAAATGCCCTACCATCAGTGAATGCAACTTCCACTGCGTTGCTCAAGTTTTAGAACATTTTGCATCCTATATTGAAGTCTTGTTTGCTTACGAACAACTTAACAATGCGAAAATGTAATTTGCACAATATGTTGAATTACTATTTATTTACTGCCATGATTTTATTACTGCCTTATTGTTGATCTGTCACCCATCAAATGCACGTGTCTGACGATTGGCAATCAACTGTCCCACAAACCCAGCGAATGCAAATCACTCTGCTGCGTAATATGAATTTAGAACACTTAGAAAGGCACTTATGACAGAATTGAATACACAAAATTTTGATTTATTCTTATTCCATAAGGCTGTTTCTTCAATAATTTCACCAGATTATTTTCATTTGTCTTTAATGTCTATCGTCTTTCGTAGCGTTTTATTCCTTTGTTGCTATAAATGTAACTTATGTTAATTATACAAAGTTAGCCACAAAACACAACACAAAAACATTAATAAAACTTCATTAAAAATATATTCAACACTTCTTCACTTTTACATAGAAGAGCTAAAAATTTCTTATCCACGTCATATCATAGCTTCAGTTCTCAAAAGCCGTTTAGGTATAGATGGAAATTTTACTTGTGGAGAATAAAACTATGTTTGAAACCGAAAGTTTATTTTTCATCGTCGTTTACCTGAGACTATTAAGCTTAGTGGACCAAAATCTGTTGAGATTATGCAAAAAAAAAAACAGTATTTAGATATTTTATGAATTATACTTATAAAATCCTATAAAAGGTAATAAATTTGTACGAAATCCGTTTCATGCTTTAACTTTGTTAAATAAAATTGTAAAAAATTTTTTTCCCCCAAATTACTTGTTTCTTTAAAAATTTAAAAAACCCCTTTAAAAAAATATTTCTTTTTTTTTTTTTTTAAATTGATAAAATTCCTGCAGTTTTCGGCACTTTAATAAAATAAGCCATCCATTTGTTGCAGTGGTTAACGACATTGATTTCGGGCCCCCTAGGGGTCGGGTTTGGGGGAAACCCCGGAGAAGAAAAGGTCTTTTAAAATGTGTTTTTCCCAAAAAGGGTTTCCAGCCCAAGTTCCCCGTAAAGGTTGGTGGGAAGGGGAAGAGAAGGAAAGGACATTTGACCCCTTCAGGATGTTTTTTCCTCAAAATTTTGGGGGGACGATCAAATTTTTTTACTGTCCCCTGTATGGTGCTAAAAGTTACGATAAAACAACAGGGGGCCACCCTGATTTTTGTCGTGATTAATTTCGTGGGTCTCGGTCTGACACCTTCAGACTCGTGGCATTCTCAACAACAACACGACAAATAAAATAAATGTATATAGATTTTGTCCCTGCATAATATTCTAAGAACGACACATTCGTTTCCTAATTGCCGGATAAATACTGAACCATTCGTTTCAGGTTTTTCAAATATATTTCAAAATATTTTTCAAGATATTTTGAAATGCGTGATTAAGTACCTATTTTATAATGGAATTTTTATTATATTTAACTTACACACAAGATTCAAATTTTTCAAATCAGTGAGTTTCTCTCTCTGCACCCTATACTATCACTAATATTTCTAACAACATTTTGAGCCTTCTCAAAGGTAAACTTTTTGTTATCCAAGAGCTCAAGGAAACATAAATTGCATTAATAAATAATTAATAATTGTATGATGCATTTTAAAAATTTTTAAAAAAATTTAAAGGGCCCCATAAACAGACTAAATTTTGGAATAACAAAAATTAAAAAAAGTTTGGAATATTGTTTTAAAAACAAAAAATTTTTTAACAAAATTTCTTGTTTTAATAATTTTTCATTTAGCATTTTCCCATTTTTCCCGACTTTTCCAAAAAAAAAGAAGACAATTATGGAATGCATCCACAACCTTTTTGAGATAAAGAAAAGAAATGTGTTTCAACAAACACAAAGAATCTACCGAAAAATATTTTCTATATACTGTTCTGTTAAATTCTTGCAACAGTATTATATTTCAATAGTTGGGTATTTTAGATGCCTTGTTTGTAGCTAAAACGTTTGAAATTTATTTCCGGTACCAATTTGAATCAAACAAAAAATGTTATTTTCTTTATTTGGTTTTCTTAAGATTTTCACCACAGTATCAAAGTTTAAAAGTTCTGTATGTATAGTTAGCTTACTCAACTTACGTTTTGCTTCGCAACTTCTTTAAAATAATTCCAATCTTAAAAGGCGTCTATTTTAAACACATAATTTGGTACAACATATACATTTTTGGGCTGCAGTTATTAAAATGGTTTCCTCAAATGTATTTATGCGGTGTCATTAAATGGTGGTAAAATTTTATCACGAGTAAAATAATATTAAATGTTGTTATTCAATAATTATTTTTAAAGAAAAATTGCATAAATTAAAGTTAATTAATCACTAGTTAATGAACACTTATTTACAAAAATGAAGTTATTGCGTGGCATGAAAGATAATTGTTATTTATAAGACTTCAATTTTAGAAAAAACCTATATATATACATTATGAATTTCTACAGTTCTTCATTCTCCTACTGCCTTTGGAGTACTTATCCTTTTGATTTGTTTTCCTCTGATTTCATGCTGGCCTTCTTTATTGACAATTCAATGGTTTTCAATCTTTCATAGCCAGTATTCTCTTCTCAAACAGTATAATTTTTAGTCTAAAATAGGGATAACTTTGAGACCCCCAAAATTTAAATCAAATTTTTATCGTTTCTAACCTTTCCCCTTTAAAGAAAATTTCATCTCTATTTTACTCAATTTTTTACCATTTTAGAAAAATTCAAGGTGGTAAAATGGGAAATTTGGGCATTATTGGCTCTGTGACGGATCTATCAATTTTACTTTTTTTTTTAATCCTCTTGGGGAAAAACCCTTTTTTTCTTTCAATTCCCTTTTTTTCACAATTAACCCTTTGAAGAAAAAACCGGAAAAATTTAAAAATTTTTAAACCCAATTTTATAGTCTAAAAGTTTTTTTCTAGCTAGAAAGGGGAAATCAAAAAAGACAGGGGGGATTTACTGATCAGGTATAATTCAAATTTTGTGGTATTTTAAATATTATAAGAGAAAAATTAAAATGATTTTATCCCTTTTGTAAAAAAGGGGGTTCCCAATATTTGGGACAGTGATAGATTAATCCTTTAAAATAAAAGGATCCCTTTATACCCTTTCATAATTTTTTGGGCCGCTGTTAACCCCTATTGCTTATATTGAGAAAAAAAAATTAATCTTCTTTTAAATTAATTGAATTAAGTTGGTAAATTGTTTGATCAATAAATAGTTTTATTTTAAATGTTTGGGTTCCCTTCCCCCCACACCTCTGGGGGAAGAGAGAGACCCAAAATCTCTCACATCCTTTCAACCCACCAAATTTAGGAAAATATAAAGGGTATAATAATAAATAAGGATAATACAATAAGGATAAGTGATAACTGATAATTAATATAAAGGACTAAAAATGATCTGCCACTTTCATTCAAAAAAAAGTCAGATAAAAAAGGTGGTCTCCTAGACAAAAACTCACTTCATGAAAAAACAGTAAATTTATAAAATTTCATTAAAAAAATTCGTGGTCTTTTACTTAGGACGCTTATCCATTTCTGTTCCTGAAGCTAGAGCTAACCATTCAGCCTCAGATAAAACCATAAAACAAAAAAAAGAGAATAAAAATTTCCCTTTATGCAAGGAAAAAAAGGAATTCCTAATAAAATTAAAATTACTAAACTTAGTATTATTTCACCAACAATTTAAGACTTAGACATGATCAATGTAATATTCAGGTCAATTTTACTACTTTAACTTTCATACAAAATTTAATGCAATACTTCCGTTTTTTTTTAATTAAGAAAATCAATTTCCCTCATAACTATTTTAAAAATGAGAATAAAATGAATTGAGTTTATTCAAATCAAATTAAAAATCACTTAACGATGTCCCAAGGGAAAAAATTATTCGAAAAATAAAAGGAATTAAACTCTTTCCCTCGTCTCAACAAAGCTTAAAGTTCCATTAAGAAATATATAGATAATAATCATATTTTAATATTTAAAAGCCAAAGAATTCAACTGAGGACAATGTTATAAAATTCAATATCTATGAATTATAGTAACTTCATGTATATACAAAATCATTCAATTTTCATAAAAATAAATTTATTTTTGGTGAAAGAATTCTAATTTTAGAATACTTTCTAATTTTTTTTTTTTTAAATAAATTTGATTTTAACATTATTTTTACAAATCAAATAAATATATTTTCAGTTGTATTATCTCCTAAAATTGCAATTAAAATCCGAAACTAAAAGCTTTAAAATGGTAAAAAAATAGATGTTTTATTGAAACTAAAAAAGATTCAATTATAATATCTAATGCAATATCTATAACTGTTAAGAAAATACATTTTAGTCAAAATGTAGCTTTTTTCATTAGTTTTTTTCCAACGAAGTTTTTCTTGAAGTTAACAAAGTTATTAAAAAGAGAAAAACAAAAACATAAAGTTGATCTTTGTGTATATCAACATTGTTGTCAGTTAAAATTGTCAAAGAAAGATAAACTGATTTTCAAACATTAGGGAGGAGACAGTTTTTCTAATGTAATGTCTTGCAAAAGTTTTCCAAATCGACACAAGAACTTTTATATCATCCAAAGAACGTACTAACATGAAACACGTAGGCAACACTTTTCGGAAATTCTCTTTAAGAATAAGCAAAATAAAAAGGAGATGCACATTCAAAAGCTAATGTTAAAAATTTCGTGTTTAAAAAAGTTTTTTGAGGGTATACCTATTTTTAAAGAAATTAGCATTTTTCTTATAATGTTTTTTATTCAAACATATATCATAAATAATTTTTTTTGTATAAAATTTACATGCAATTTTAGAGGAACAAAATTAGATAGAACTGTTCTTTACATAGTTGTGCAATACTTGTTGGCTTTTATCCCATTTGATTGACAGAAGCATCTAGATCAAGTCCATGAACCCATGCATTTTTAAACAATGAAGAGTTGTAGCAGGATTTCAAAGCAACTGCCTCTTATGGCGGCCAATACAAGCCAAGATGTTGGTAAGAGCGGCTTGGGTCACATTGCAATTCGGACAAGGAAGGTAAACTTTAAGACCCACCACATGCCGTTGAGTTCGAGTGTGCCCACTGCAAAGCCTAGCAAGAATAGTTTCATCTCGCCTACTGCTTGTTCCAAGCAAAGCAGCACCAGAACGGTTTCTTTCGTACCACTCATGTACGGAGGCCTGCCTCCAAGAGAAACTGATACCTTGTTTGACCCGGGAAGCAGTTTCTGAAAAATTAAGGCAGCCACCATGTGTAGAATCTTTATGGCTGGCTTCACAGGCCAAACCATCTGCAATCTCATTCCCACAGACATTCAAGTGCGACGGTACCTACAAGAAGAATTTAGTTTTGGAACTCAAGCTTTATAAAAGCTGGACAATATTCGACGTTGTTCTGTCACCATGTCTCCACCATTCAGATAGATGTTGAATAGAGCTCTGGCTATCACTCAATATCCAAATATCTGTATTGACAGTCTCGGAAGAGCAACATTTCAAAACCTCCTCAATAGCTAACAGTTTTCCCGAAAAACTGAGCAGTAGTCAGGATTCCTGTTACAGATCCTAATACCATTTACCTTTTTGATGAAATTTACTCTACCAGAGATAGTTCCTACACCCATGCTGCCATCAGTACAGATCTCTAACAGAACAAGTGGGATTTTATGAATAGTCCCCAAAGCAAGCTGCCTAAGATAATCTGGATGTTAAGTGTCCTGGTTAATGTACGAGGCTAGTTTAGGTATTAAAACACCCGTTCATAGAACGAAGCAGTAACATCTGTACAGTAGGCCAGTGAAACATATTTCGTCATTATGCAGCCATCAATCGCTTTCAGCAGAGATAGGTAGACTTTCTCCTTTAAGACGACGATTGTTGTTCCAACTACGCACATAACAAGAGGTTCCGTGCTAATCAGTATAACTCATGAGATTGACAAAGTATTTATCCAATAGGTATCTGCTTCGTAATGCGCAATTAAACAATAATTCAAATTTCCTATTAATTACATTCGAAAAACGTGTTGATTTTAAGAAAAGATACATAAAAACGTTTTGGACAAAATTTCTCATTTTATTGCGCAAATTGAAACAATTTTCTTTGGAATGAAAAATTTTTAAAACGTATTTTAATACAATCTATTAACTATGTATTTAATTTATACTAATCTGTATTTATAATGAAGGAATTATCTTTAACAAAATCTACAGTTAAAACATATATTTGAAACAAAGTTATTGCTACATATAAGAGCCATATTCAAAAGAAATCAGGACATATTGTCAGTACTAATTCGTGGTCTTAAATTTCAAGATGTACAGATATAATTCGTGTAATTACCCCATATGAAGTAGAGAAGAAAGTACGTGTTTTTCCCCACGAAAAATTTGGAAATTAAAAAATTTTATTGTTTTTAAAAATGTGCATCAATTTTTTTTAAAATTTTAAGATAGCTAAAAACACCTAAATTTATTGAATAATCATGCATTATTTTATAATAGAAATTCAGATAGTCAGATAGTTTTAAATAATATTTTAATCAGATAAGACTATTTTACAATGTTATTGGGTGATTTATTATAAACAGTAATATACGAAAAACAAAACATTGTTTTTTAGTTTATTGTTCAATTGCAACTATTAAATGATAAAAAATTTCATTTTATAAATGAAATTTTAAAAATTTTTTTTTTCTTTTCTTTTTTTTAATTTTCTCCCTTTAAATTTTTCTTTTAAAATTTGGGATTTTAAATTAGAAAATTCTTTTTAAATTTTAAAAAATTTATTTTTAAATTTTAAAACTACATCAATAAATTCATTTTTTTACTTTCAGTATACATCTCAAATGAACGGGAAAAATTATTTTCCTTTTCCAACTATAGTAAATTTTAAATTTTTAAGTTTAAATTTAACCAAAATTTTTTAAAACTAAGTACAAGATAGTTAAATTGGAAAAGTTTTTAGAAGTGATTCTTCAAATTGTAAGGAATTAGGGTTTGTATATCTTTTTGGTTAAATAAATTAATATTAACAAACATGTCATACTTTAATTAACGAATAACATATTCACAAACTTAATTACATAACAATTATTCTATGCTTCAGATTTTTTTAATGGATTGCTAGAAATTTTTCGAAAATTGTTTTTAAAATAAGGAAAATGTTTATTTTCCCCCAAAATTTTAAAATTTTGTTTTTTTTTCATTTTCCTAAAAAAAAAGCCCTTATTTTTGCCATTAAATAGAAATATATATAATACTGAAGTTTATGCCCTAGTATTTTAGCAATTTATATTGTAAAATGATATTGTTATAATAAAATGTAAATTTAAATTAATTCAATTAAATTTAAAATAAAAATAAGCTAACAGCAAAAAAATTGCAAAAAAAAAAAAAAAAGATACTGATTTTTATAATCTAAAGCGCAGAATAGGAATTCAAAACCAGTAACTATAAACATTTAATGCTTATTGCATTTTCTTGCATTATCCTGAATGATACCTAAAAGAAATAATAAATAATCCATCTTCCATACATATCTAACAACATCTATTGTCCCTTTGAATAACAACCCAATACATTTCATTAATCTTCTTACAGGATCAGAATTTGTTCTGATTAACTGTATTATAAGCCCTTTGTGAAATGTCAGAGAGCTCTAGCCTAATGCAATAATTGCTGAAGCTTGATAACTACTTCCTGGGTTTTGTAATCTCTTGGGAAATTTTAATTAAAAGTAAACGCTTTTGGTACTGGGTGAAATTCCCCAAAAGATGACAAATTGGGAAAAACTAAGATTTAAATTATTCTTTAGCAAAAATGTTTATTTGTATCTACGTTTGAAAATATATTGATTCATTGTCCGTGTTGCTTATATTCTTCAAATGAAACAGTAACAGATGTATTTTGAATCCCAAAAACTTAAAAACCGTTTTTTTTTTTATATAAATTATAATTCGTCTTTTTAAAAGTTTTAAAATTGGGGTATTTCCCTTTTCTTCCCCCGTGAATCAAAGTCTGAATCTTAGTTTTAACAAAAAGTCATTTCGCAAAATGCCAAGAAAAATTGTCCCTTATAACTTAAACTGCTCGTATTTTTAACATGATGAGATGTGGAAAGAAAAGAGGGTGGAAATTTCTAAGGCAGTGGATTTAAAGCCATTTAATTTACAATAACCGTTATTAATAGATTTGATGATACCATTAGAGCTAGGTTCACCAAAAATAAATGTACTTTTTTATAAGAATAATTATGTGTACCAAATTTTTTAAATAAAAAGGATTTAAAACAGATATTTTCTCAAAAAAAAAAAAAAAAGGGGGTTAGTTTAAAAATTTTAGGGAATTTTTATTGTTTCTAAAAAAAAGAAATTTAAATTTATATCTTTTTTTTTTGGGTTTCTGAAGTAAAATCCTTCCAAAAATTTAAATTTTATTTGGATTATTGAAACAGAGGAAATATTCGAGAGTTTTCAAATTAAAGCTTATGAATTTTGTTGTAAATTAATAATTGACTATATTAATAAATTTAATGCAGATAAAATTTCCCCCAAAATGTATATGTATTGCGTTGGGGTAAACCCTTTTTTTTTGATTTTGGGCATTTTCACTTAAAAAAACAGGGTCGATGAAGAGTCTTCTTTTCTAATAAAACTTCCCGGGTTTGGGAAATTTTTTTTTTCTTACAGTGATCTTCATTTTATTGCTCTACACGATAGAAAAATAAATGCTAAAGACACAGAAGAGGTATTTTTGTTCCACTATAAAGAATTTGGGAAGGGAAAAGATGCAACTCAGCATGCCCTTCCATTTGGGAAGCCCCAGCCTATCAAGCAAAAAACAAAAAGCGGGGCCACTAATGTATTTTACTACTATCTAATAAAAAGTTTTACACCAATTGGGGAAAACTATAAAAATAAAACGGTAAGGAGGCGCGAGCAGAAACTTGACAAAAAGAGACTTCAATGAACAATGAGTGATGTTTATTATGAAATAAAACTCACAACACACTTGAGTGAGAATGACGTCAGCTCAGTAGGTATAAGATCATCATGAATAGTGATACACGAAGCCACACTCTAGGTAAAGAGTCTATGACAGTTTAGTTGCCATCCACAAGGATCACTCAACATTCTCTGTCATCAACAATTTGCCAAAATTCGTCTTTCAAACACGGTTGTTTCACAGCCTGCATGCGTTGTCCAATCACTTTCCGAACTATTTGATTGATGAGAGATTCTGGGAAGAATAATGCCCAACAAATCATCCATCCTTGAAGAGCACTTTGGTTGGTGTATGCAGTGTGCTTACGTATAAAGGTTAGGAAGAAAGAGGAAGGAGTATCACCGGCGCTGAAGCATATCTTCCACAAATCTTCGAATTGTTATCTAGCACAGAAAAAAAAATGTAAAGGTGACTTGTTGTGTTATGTGACGGCGCATGGAGATACTAAACCACATACTCCGTTATCACATAGTGGGGAGTTCCACATATGTTGATGGATTGGATATGTCACCACATTTGCACCCCACTTGTGCATAGCGAATATTAAAAATGGAAAAAAATGGTAACATTTTTCGTTTAAAAACACACATTTCTGTCTTTCCGTTACTCTAGACTAGCTCCATAAAAAATGAAGCTGTGTTGAAGCGTCAATTGCAGTCTTCTTAACTATGGCCATGAGTAAGGGTTATAAGCAACTAATCAAAGGCCAATGGTCCTGATCGGTATGGAGACTTACAGGGTGTCCTGAATATACCACAAAATAGCGACGAAAGGATTACTGTTTATCGGTGAATGTGTCAATCCTCTTGAGCTGACATCGCTCTTGCTGCACCGGCACTTCTAAAACTTGTCACATTTCTTTGTTTCAAGAATCCTGTAGAGTCTCTAAGTGGGTGATAGCTGATATACAGCACGCAGATCAACTTGCTCTTCTCATTCAAATGGTCACGTTTTTCGCAAATTTGTCCACGTTCTGAAATGGCCTACATTGATGGCAGCCTGACATTTTGTGCTCTGATAGGTGTACTCTGTGAGTCAGGAAAAAATTCCAAAATGATTTCACTGGCAGAAATCAAGTCACAAATACACATTTTGCTTTTCCTTTTACCTTATTTCCATGCTCAACATGTGTAGAAAAGCTGAGCATTTTACGTTATTTGCATTACTTGATAAGAACTGACTATCCTGAAACTAGAGTATTTTTTTAGTTTCACATTCTTGGTATTGCATTCTCAGTGTAGAGCAGAGTATATAATAAGCATTTTGATAAATATTTTGTAAAATGATTTTTGCTACTTCATTTTGACATAAGTATCGGTAAAAAATTCCATTGTTCACAAATAAGAAACTCATTTTTAAAATGAGTCAGAAAATGCAATGAATTTATCGTGCATGCATTTTATAAATAGGATTCAATCCGCTTTGCAAATATTCAAAAATTGCTGAAGAGATGTTTTTTACATTATGAAATGTTCATAGGTCCAGTCAATTATGTTTTATTTTTGATAATATTTTAAATAATTATCTTACTTTATTGATCAAGGAAACAAATGTCTTATATTCTATTGTTCCATATCAATTTTATAATAGTCCTAATCTTACGAAATTATGTAAGGTTGTACTTAGAAATCTCTCGTGAATATAATTCTCACATGAGATACGAGATATTAGTCTTCATTATTGATGAATTTTGGAAATACACATACACGATTTTTCCTCAGAACAAGTAATATAACAGCAGAGAAGATAGAAGAATGAACATTTTCTTTTTCAAAGTTCCTTTTCTTCTTTTAACATAATTATTATTCCTAACGATTTTTTTATTTATTATGGATACTCTTCTTGATTGAATTTTTTTCCAAACGCTTTGTGTCCAATGCTACTATTCTAATCTAGAAAGAAATCTTTAGCAATTTAATCAAGTTAAAGAAAGAAGAAAAATAAACTCAATGCGCGATGACAGTGCGTTGATTTTTGTTCCACAGTTTGTTAAAAATGAAATGTTCCTCAGCAAGTCACCCGTGTGTTTATTTCTCATTCTGAGTCAGCAGACAAATATTTTTCAGAACTGAAGAATTCCACCACGTTTTCTGCTGATGCATTCGGGACGGGATTTTCGCACTGCTGACGAAACAAAGAGTCTTTCAGTAAAAACCAGAGGGATTTGGAATCCATATGGGACTACAAAGATATTGGGAATTTCGTTGACGGTTGCTTACTTTTTAAGAACGTGTCGTTTAAAAAAGAAGCTCTGTACAAAGTAGTGTTTTATTGAATAATCCCCTGAGAAATCAATTGACAAATAAAGTAAACTCTGTAAATCAACCTATATTTTTTTTATACATATTTTTTAATAAAAAAACTCTTTTTATCTTAAGTTTAAAATTAGAGCATCTGAATAAGAATTGCATATCTATTTTTGTACCATTGATGTAAATAAATAAAAAGCAAATTGAATCAGTTCATTTTTATATCTGTGTCATTTTATAAGAAATATGATTAAAAAATTATATGCTTGCATTTATCTTTAAAAAAAAAAATATGTTCTTCAAATAAAAAGTAGTTGATTTGGCTTCTAATTTTCAATCGTTTATTATTTTATCTAACTATTACTTAAGACCCAAAACTCACAGTTATACAGGACTAAAAATGTTCACGTTGGCTTGGTGTGGATACTTGGAGAGTGGGTCTTTTCATCACGGTTCAAAATTGGGATATCCGTCACTGATAGTCCTAATGTATTTTCAGACCAAGACGTTAATAAACTATAAATAAGAAAAGCTGTCTCTACATTTTTTCTACTGAAGTATTGTGTTTTTGTTCATTTATTCAACAGAAATCTAAGTCCATTTTAAAATTGAAGAGTATTGAAGTTGTAGACAGTTTCACTTATTTAGGTTCGGAAATTAACAGTAGAAACGATTGTACTACTGAAATCCAAAAGAGAATGACTATGGCTAATAGATATCTTAATGGAATACGAAAATATATAATAATAAATATAAAATCACATTTAATCAAAAGAAAAACAAAGGCTCTATTGTATAAAAGTCTTTTAAGAACAGTATTAACATATGCATGTGAAACTTGGTCCATGTCCCGAACAGATGAGATAAGTATCTACGAAAGGAAGATTTTAAGATTTATTTTTGGAGGAATTCAGGAAAAGGGAACGTGGCGATTAAGATCAAAGTTCGAGCTTTATTACTCCTATAAAGAATATGACATCGTTAACTTCATCAAAATACAACGAATTAAATGGACAGATCACGTTGTCAGAATGGATGAAGACACCCCACCCCTAAAAAAGTCTTCGATTCCCAACCAATTGGAATACGGAGAAAACTCAGGCCAAATCTTATATGGATTGATGGCCTAGAAAAGATCTACTAGTTTTGAGAACTAAAAATTGAAAAGCACTGGCAGGAAGAAGGCTGACCTAGAAAAGACTTCTTGAGAAATCCAAGGTCCACCCTGGGCTGTCGAGTCACTGAGAAAGGAAGGAAAATAAAAGTTATTTATATGGGAACTTAAAAATTTCTTTATGTGCGTAATGGCTAAATATATTCATCGTTTACATCAGATTGTGCTACATTATTTTATATGATAATTAGTCACATTCATATCGTTCTTTCTATAACAACTTGTATTTTTATGATGCATAAAAATTTTTAAATATGTTCAGCAAGAAATAATATTTTACTGAAATCTCTCAATAAAAATCCATTTTCTTACATCAATAGAACTTCTTTTATAAAATCTAATTTTCTAATTGTCGTAGCAAACTAAATATTTGAATTTTTCTTTTGCAATGAAACTCATGACCATATTATTATTTCACGCGCCATTACATGCATTGATAACACAATAGACTTTGATAATTCCATAGAAGCTAATAATATAACAAAAATAATCTTCTAAAAATCCTTTCGGGAAAAAACTTTGCCGTTTTAAAACAATTCGGAGGATCTAAAAAAAATAGTTTTTTTTATTCGACAGAGGAAAAAACTTTTCTAATAACTACAAAGAAAATTTAGATTGAATTATTAAAATAAGATTCTATTCAAATTGATTATCTTAGAAAGGGTAGATTCTGAGATATCTCATTTTTAGCTCTTCAGTAAATATTAAAATATCTCTTTGAAAATAGTCTAAAATTAATATAGATCTATACCTTACTTTTTCACATATCAATAATCTTTAACTTACTTTACCTATTCTTTTATACTTTATTTCGCTTGTTTACTTCATTTCGCTTATTAAATATATGGTATTATTCTTATAAAGTAGCCTTATTGAATGTGTCTTATTATTCTTATCTTACTATACCATAATCCATATATCTTCACTCGTCACCGTCGCGTCACTGGTTCGAGTCCTGGTGCATCTGAAGAACCGTGTAGAGGGGGCAGCACGTTAAATCTGTCGAAGCTCAAAGCTCACCCGTTGGCAGGAGTGTGGGTTGTTTAGAGAGAGAGGTGCCAACTCACGTTCCTTCCTCGTCACTTGATCGAGGTTCATAATTACGAGGTATGTTCACCAATAGTCCACGAGTTGCTTTATAGCGCGAAGTTAATATAACTCACACTCACTCATTCCATGTAACTTTTCTCCTACCCTTATCTCACTATACCTTATTAAATGTATGTTATTGAAACCCATAAGTTTTGAGTTTTTATCCGAAAATAAAATACACATTCAAACAGTTTAGTTAAGGTGACTGTCTACCTTCAGACCCAAATTTTTTAAATAAACAAATCTTTTAAACAAGTTGAGTGTTTTTATGAAGAAAAATTTTTTAAAAAATTTTAAATACACATACAAATTTTTAAATAGGTAATGATGTACTTTTAGAAATTTGGTTGTTTTCAAGGAAATTTTACCAAATTTTTGCTAAAACGGGTAACACTGTATAAAATTTTCTAATACAATTATCATAATTTTCTGTATACACAAGATACATAGTATGATGCTCTTCAAAATGAACCACAATCTAATAGAAATATTTAAATGCAAAAACATTTTACAGACAGTTATACATAATAATATGAAAATTTTGACATTTTTAAAGTTTTTTCTTTATAAAAACTACCCTAAATGAAGAAATATTTAACCTACAGCAAAACGTATGGTCCAATTTACGAAAAATAGTATAGTAAACATTTCCACAAAATTTTAAAATGTTACCTGTGTGGTTTGGTTCTTAAGATACCATGTATCTGGTAAAGAGTTTCTTTCGAAAACATAATTTTGAGAAAAACTCATTTAAGTTTTATCTTACTGCCGTTTTGCATTGAGTGATGTTTTTTAAAATCACTATAACTTTATTTCTATTTCGCGTAAAGGAAAAAATATGTTTTGGAAAGAAAAATGTTCAAACTATGAGATTTTGAAATAAAAAAAATGCCTTGTGTAGTCGAAAAACGACATTTTAAAGGTAGGCAGTCACCTTAAGTTTTAGTTAGTACAGGCTCATGAAAACTGCACACATTTCTAATTGCAATCTTATAGAATTGAGTACACAGCATAAATTTCAAAGAGAAGACATTCACAGTTGTCTCCAGCTGCTATAGAGGGAGCATTCTTTTTACTTGACAGAGGTTCAAAATTACGAGGTCTGTCGCAAGCAGCTATTATACCATCCAAATGCGGTGTTAGAAAACAGTCAGTTAATCCAGTATTATGCAAATGTTCAACTCCTTAAGAAAACAAAGTGTATATATTTATTTCAAATTTTCCTGAAAATATTTATTATCGTTCTCATAAAGTATATTGATTAGCTTTACTTTTATCTTTTTCAAGTACTGAGCACCAAAAAACTGGATCGTGCCATTATTTTTTATGGAAAATATATTTAAAGATTATCTTTTTATATTTCATAAATATATATTAGCCGAATAGAGTATTTTAATAATAAAAACGAAACTCGGCTTAAAACAGGCAATTTTTGTAAATACTTCAATTATTCGAATAAAAAAATGGTTTCTCATTGAAATAAAGTAAAATAAGAGAGTTACAAAAACTGGAGAGTTAAAAACTATTCAAAAAATTATGATCTAACAAAGGGATTCTAAATATTTTATGTCAAAATAAATAATTGTGCATACACATAAAGAAAAATTCAATTCTAAATTAATGGGGATAATTATGGCAAATAAAACTCTTAATAAGCTTTGGTTGTGGATTATTTAACAATTTTTGGAGGATCATATAATTTTTAAAGACAGATGAAAAAAAGATCCTTTAATAATCGTTTTATACCCCTTTTATTAAAACCCAGGAATGTTTTTTTTTTTTTGGTTTATTTGAGGAGAAAAGCAAATTTAAATATTATAAAACAAAATTCTTATTTTTCGCCAAGAATATTTTTGTTTTATGATTTCATAAAAAAGAGAAAAAAAATAAAAACCATTTTTATTTCCCTTTGATGACCTTCAATTTTACTATTTTTTTTATTTTGTCTTTTTTATTTTGGTAAAATAAACCTTTCCCCCTTTTATTATTTTTTTGGGTACCTTCGCTAATATATATATTAATTCAAAACATTAAATATTTACTTCTGAGGTAAATAAAAAGATTTCAGGAAGTCATAAATTCAACGCTTCAAATAAAATTGGAATGTATTCGAATCTAGTAAAAATTAATGTGCACCTTTATAATACATACTCTATGGATATCTAGTTTCATTATTTCTCGTCTCAAAATATTCAAACTCCGCTTTCGATCTTCCTGCTCTGATCCAATGTGACATTTGCAGCTGATGACTCCGCCATTGAATTCCAGTCATACTTAATGGGAAAATCGTTAGAGAACATGGAAGAAGTCTGTTAAAAATCACTTTACGGTCGCAAAAATACATTTCTGATAGTCCAAGAGTTGTGCTGCCCACTTATTGAAAGTCGAACTTAAATGTCTCAAATTACGCTTTCTCTAAACGATTTAAATGGAGATTCTTCCAGTCAAACCGCTTTGTATGGTAATTATTCGGGGTTTCAGCGGGAAATTTATTTGGTTGTTTTAGGAAGAAAGAAATTTTTTAATTTTCGGCAAAAAATGGAGCAAATACGAAAAACAAAAAGATTTGACAGTAATTGTTTTGGGAAGGAAACACAAAAAGAATTCAGCAAAGAAACAATACTTTAAATTCAGCTAGAGATAAAAAAAAATATATTAAATTAAAAATTACAGTTTAGTAAAATTCAAAAATGCAAAATCTGCATCAATATTTACATTTTAAGAGTTTAAATGTTATTTTTAAGAATCTATAACCGATGTGGATTACTTTATTGGAATAAACGATGCAGCAGACGCGTCCGATATTCTAATCAGCAGCAGCGTTTAAAATTAAATATATTATGAAAATATGAATATATACATATACATTCATTTGATAGTATTCTTAGCATAAATAAGAGACTTTCTGCCTTATAACGCTAAAGATATTTTTCAACGGAACATCGTATGAAATATTAATTTGTATAGGGAATCATTTTATGAAAATTCCTATTTTATCTTCAGAAACAAGAACAAAAATTAGTTAGTTGTATTATAATAATTATATTATAGTTGTATTTATTTCTTGCATTATATAACAAAACAAGAAACTCTTAGAAAGAAGGGGAATTGTTTTAATTTAAATAAATGTCAAACTATATAGTACATGTTTGATTCATAGTTCTTTTCCGTTAAAAAGGGAGAAAGAAGACTATCATTTATCACTCGAAATTTTGCATAACATTTTGGAGAGAGAGAGTACTACTCTTAAGGTGTCTTACGAAATGGAATATTAAACATGATTGATTTTTTATTGCATGTTGAATTAGAACTTTTTTATTTATTATGGTTAAACAAATACAAGGATAAAATATACAAATGACAAAGAACAAATATAGAAATGAACAAAATCGTTGCCTCAAAAGTTCTCAATGGGTAAAGTTTTTCGATGGGTTTATATGTACAAAATAGCACTTTCTTAAGCGATTCTATGCAAATATTGTCATATTTAAATTAATTAGGCATGGAATTCAATAACTTCAAGTAATATTGTCTTTCGAATTCCACAACGACATCAGTAAAATGCCTATAATATAACAAAAAAAATATGGCAAAGTGTTTTAAAAAAGGAAACCGTTACTAAAACCACAACGAAATGAAAGTACCAATTAACTGATATAACCCCTCAGTGTGTGTGTGTGTGTGTTTCTTTAGAAATTGAGGTAGTAATTCTGACAACTTTCTGTAATTTCTGCCCATTCCAGAGCCTCAAAACAACTTCACTGGTATTCTTATGAGAAAATTTATAGTTTTGGAAGGATTTTTAAGTATGTGTGATCGGCATTATTGATCCTATTTAAATATTTGACAACATTTGATCGTCTCACACATAACATTATTTGAAAACTAAACCATAATTTGCTTAGGTGCAAGCATGTCCAATGCTTGTACTTCTTTTATCCATATTACATTTAATTCTCAAGTGTGCAGTCCTTTAGGGAAAATTAATCCATTATTATTCCACTTCATAACCCTTTCTCAAAGCAGAGATTGCAATCCTTCTATGTAACTTCATTTTATGAGATACGACGCATTTTATTATAAGCAGTTCCAAGCATGCGTAGTATCTCTGCAATGGGAAACTTTATTCTTTCAATTTAGCTAACAAAATTAAAATTTCTAGACTTGGAATACGCTTGAGGAAACCTGACTGATATAAAAATGAACTATAGTAAGGTTTCTGTTCTATTCTTTCGGATGTGTATTAGAGCTGATGCACTTTTAAACTGCGAGACTCACATCCTCATGATAGTACAGTTTGGATGTAAAGAATAGAATTCCAGCTCCATGATCTACATTGGGGTCGGCAACCTATGGCACGCGTGGTACGCAGTACGATTCTCAGTGGCACTCTTCACTACTCTACAGATTTGTTAATTTTTTGAGTGGTTGGAAGTAGATAAATTTGTCATGGACCTTCTTGAAAAACATCTTCAGAATTATTGACATATAAAGAATTATGAAAAACCTTAAATATAACTCTAAGTATAAATTTACAACTATTTTGCACATTATTGAATAATTTAAGAGAGAAAATTTCATGTATTCAGCTTTCCACTTTTGGATTCATAAATCTAAGAAAAAATTCTTTCCTCATATGAAAATTATTTCGAGTCTTTAAAGAAATTAATTAACAACTGAATGCTCAGAATCATGTCAAGTTGAAAGTCACAAATTATGCCACTGATTTTGCGATATAAAAGTAGATACTAGGTTTGCATTAAAACTTTTATATATCTTTTTATTTACCTATGAAGAAGGGAAATACTTATATTTTATGCTGCTTATTTCTTATTTTAATAAATATGTGTTTAAAAATACATAATATATGAACAATTTTTTTGTTAGAAGAAAAAGTTAAATTGCATGCTATTTATTTTTATGTTAAGAAATACCTTGAAATGATGAAAAATAAATATATAATATAAACTACAAATATCATATTTATGACATATGTTCTCTAACTTTGCATGAATTATCGGGAATCGAATTGGTTAAAAAATATCCACTTTGTGGCACAATGAATCACATTATTAGATCAGATTAGCATGCCTCAGCTAAAACGACCCTTAATCTACATTGTCATTTGACCACGATTTAAGATTTTGTAATTCAACATTAACCTCTCGTATTATCATGAATTAAATATAAAAGTAAATGAAATTCGTGCAGGTTCAATAATTTTCTGCTCACAGAATCTCTTTCTTTTGACAACAACCATAATATTATAAAACTGCATCGTAACATTCAAAATTAAGAAAGGCATTTCGCTATTTCTCAGAAAATACGTGCAAACAATTTTAAAAAAAAAGTTTCTCACATGGAAAATATTTTCTTATACACATGGAAAAATATTTTCTTATACTGAACTAATTAATTTTAACTGGAACAAGCCTTACTGCTTGACCTGTGACTTTTCATTTGTTAATGAAAGTGATTTAAAAATAAATTTTTCTCTGAATTTCCCATTAATTGTGATTAAAGTTCATCACCCCAGATAAATATATACCTCATTAAAATTGAAATTCATGACTGCTAAGAAATTTCTCATGAAAACAGATTTCTCTAGTTTGACATGTATTTCCTCGTTTGGCTCAAGATAAATCAGGGAAAAGTGATTAAAGCTGAAATCAAGAGGAAAAACAAAAAGAAATCATAGAAAAGTTTTACACTCGGAAGGAGAAAATGTCATTACCCACATAATTAGAGAAACCAACTTAATCTGATGTCAATGTTTTTTCTCGTATAAAAAAAATATCAATAAAATATATAGTTAAATTACTATTTAAATTTTCTATGCTATGAAAGAATCCCTATCTATCTTGTATGCAAACTTCCTCAAGAAAACTAGCAAGAACAACATTAACATTATACTCCTATGTATGTTAGAAAAATGTATTTGAGACATTTCTTTTTATGAATATATATATATATATATAATTGTTGCAATTTTATAATTTTTGGTTTTTCTTAATTAATAATTTTAAATGAAATACAAGTTAAAACAATGTTAGAGTTTAATATCATTATAATTTCGAAGCCATTAAAACAAATTCATAAATGACAGAAGGGTAATTTCATAATAATTGCATACCTAATTCGACATACTTGAATTACAGATTTCAAAGTGGGATGATTGAGATTAAATCATCATGTTTTTGTTTGTTTTCACGTTTTAAGAGTTCTGCTTCTGACATTTCGCTCAACTTTCAAGTGTTATGTTTTCGTCCAATTTTTAACTTAGTTTAGTCTAACCAGTTTATCTATTGGGGTGTATGTTTTGCTAGAAGTCAGATTAAAAATAGCAATAGAATTGTAACAAATATGTTTGTATTCTTATTATGTAGAAAAAATATATAAAGTTATTTATTTCTATACCTCCTATATAAAATGTATTCTATATAGAAATATTCAGAATTTATTACTCATTTATCATTTGAAGATTGTAGCATCGAAAATATTTCAGCATCCAATTTGAGAACTTTTAAAGGGCTGATCTTCAAAAAATCCACCATTATAACATTTTTAATATATATATAATTTTAGTTCTTTTTAATATATCTTACAAAAAAAAAAAATATTCTTTGCCCTCCCCCTTACCCGCAGAAGTAGAATTTATCGATTCTTTTAATGATTTCATCCAATCGTATCTGTTCCGGAAAAAAAATGTAAGATGAGAAGTTCAGGAAGAAAAGAAGAGAAATTATTTTTTTTTTTCATTCGAGAACAAAGATTAGATTCGGTTGAAAAGCTCTAATAACTGAATAGCCAGCCTTTTCAAATTTTTTTAACCGTTTAGCAAGAGTTCTTAGAAATGGTTTACAATATGTTATTACTATAAGTGTTTGTTTCGTATGTTAAGCTTAAAAGATACGTGAAATTTTTTTTTAATGTATTGTTTGAAAATATAATGTCTGAAAAAATTATATCAAATTTTAACAATGAAATAAAAAAGTTGCTTAAAAAATTAAACAAAAGGGAATGAAAGTCAAAAAACTTTAGAAAATTCGATTTTAAAACTATTCCATTTTTTTATTTTTAAAAACATTTTCCTTTATTAAAATTTTAAAAAAATCCTTAAAATTTGTTTACACTCTTTCTATATATATATATATACATTTTGTTCAAAATTTCCATTATTAATAGAATACTTTCTATTTATATTTACCCATTCAAGTTCAAATACATTTTTTTAAACTTGTAGTGGAAACTTGAAGTTAATACAGTTTTTTCGAATATTAATTCATTAATTTTTAATTAAAGAATAAATAGTGTAACAATTAAAAAAAACCCCCCAAAAAACCAAAATATAAAAAGGAAAAATCGCTCTTTGTGTCCCCAAATACAAATTTGGGGTTGTGGGTTGGACTTCTAATCCAAAGGTTATGGGTTCGAATCGCACCAAGGATGGCCTAATGTCTGAGAACTTGATTTCTTTTTATTCTAATATATTTTATTTGAATAATTAAATTTAATTAATGAATAAATAGTAACAAACAAAAAAAAATAGTCCAACACCATATATAAAAAAAATGGAAAATTACTTTCTATTTTGCCACTTAATATTGTGATTCTGTCATATGTATATACATATTTGTATTAATTGTAAATAACATTTATATTAATTGTAATTAATATTTATATTAATTGTATTAATCTCTTAGTCTCTTTACATAACAACCATTGCAATTAAGTTTACATTCCCATTTATAATTAATATAAATATTAGCTTAAGCTCTTTAATACCACACCGTCAAGAAGTTGTTTCTATAAACGTGTATTTAGATTTCAAAGAGAATAAATACGAAGTCGCAAGCTTCCTTTTATGATAATTTGATTACATTAGGGTTCCCTGTTTACTCGAGAACACTCCCCTTTTGAAATCTATCAAAAGCCTTCTATTTTGAATGTTTCACATTACTGGATTTGAATTAAACCCAGCAAAAGAGTTAACTGAAATTTATCTTTGAAAAAAATATTTTAAAAATAAGTTTTGAAAAATAGTTCAGAAACTTTTAAAAAATTTAATTTCCAAATCTTGATCCCTTTAATTCAATTTAGATTGCATGGTGTTGCCCAATATTATGTCATACAATTCTAATATTACGAACGTTACAATTATTTTGCGAATTTGAATTCTATCGTAAAGTTTGGTTCTTTTTTATCTGAGTTGATTTCTTTGAAGAATAAACTTAAAGACTATTGGAATTGGATATTGTTGCGTTGAAACATGACCATTTTCTATAATTTACATAACAAGGTATAGGGCCGCATCACGAGATAAATGTTTAAAGCTTTCTTAATGAGAGTGCATTAAATTGTCTTCTCGATATTCCTTTAAACAACACAAGGGGAAAAAATAAACATTATCTTACACTTATTCAAAGTATAACATTATAAGGTTTTATTAACCTCGTGATTTTTAAATGTCATTTTCTGAAATATTAACATTTTTAAAATGAAAAAAAATAATAAAGCATTTTTTAAATTCATTCTTAAAAAAGCCTACGCCTTTTCTTCGAGACACCAAAATTTTCCCCTTTTTTCCAAAAAAATTAAATGATTTTGTAAAGGGTAAGGTTTTATTAATTAAAAAATGTATTAATTGCAACTAAGACACAGAAATATTTGATGAATGTACACACTTTTAACTACAGTAATGTAAAAAAAAAAAATTTAACCATTTTTAATATTTCAAACGAAAGTTATTGTGTGGAACTTCTCAAATTATTTCACTTCGATTATTTGAATCAAATAAACTTTCGAATAATTATTAAATGTATTTATGTCTACTTTACACTCATTCATCCTTATAACGGTTATATTTTCTAACAAACACATTATAGATGCGAAAATAAACATAATTGCAATCCTTAGTCCCAAATAAAATTTTAAGAAATCCTGACAAGATAATTATTTTTTTGGAATCACCCTCAAATGCATTCAAGCAAATTAATTCCTCAGTAAAATTTAATACTGCATAATTTTAATGCACGTTCATTACTATTCTATCTGTTAATAAACAAAAGCAATGAAAAAATATGTGCTTTTATAAACACACTTATTGCTATTAAAAATTTGACCGATATTCCATTTAGAGAGGCAAAATAGAAAATTAATTACAGATACACTTTAAAATTGCTATCATTACTTTTATTTTATAATTGTCTATTATTTAGTATCCGAAGAGAGATCAGAAAACTAACTTTCCAAAAGCTGCAGCTATGACAGTAAAAATAATAGTTGTGAGTCTTATTTTCTGAATTTATGGAGTTTATAATGAATTATTTTAATTCTTTCATCTTAGGGATTATAATTATGCTGAAAAACAATGAAAATAATTCAATGTGGTTTGAATTAATGATGCTCAAAGAGTATTAGATGAAACTTTAATGATTAACCGGTCTTTGTTGACCACAATCTAATAAGAAGGACAATATACAAACTAGAGTTTCATTCTAGAAACTTTTCCCCCCAAGATATTGTAATGTTTTTAAAGCTGAATTTTATTCAGCATGGCGAAACGCTTATCACAGAAAAATTCCACAAAATCATGACTCAATCCAGGGAGTTAAACTTAATTTCATAAAATAAAATTCAGGAGCAAAGGGAGAGCAATTAATAATATAAGCGTATGTATAATTCAAATTGGCAAGCAGTGAAGAAAATATTAAAATATAAGTCTCGAATATTCCACATAATTTGAGGGTAAAAAAAAAGTAGCATTTTTTTTATCACAAATAGTAAGTCAAATCCTGTTTCTTTAATTGTTCTCAACTGCCAAACGCATTCTTAGGCAGTGTAATAACATATATTTTCTACAACTAAAATAGTAAACCCTAAAATATACGAACACAGAAGTCAATGGGATTACACTAATCTTCTGATAATGTTTTACACAACTTTGCTTTCAGAATAACTCTCTATAACGTGTACTCAATCTATAAATTTATATATATTGTAAAAGGGAGTTAAAATTGGTCTTAAAATAGTGTAAAGCTAAATTTTGTTTCGTAAACTTATTCCTTTTTCCTTTTATATTCATTTTAATAAAATATATTAAATGCTAATTTGAACCTTCTGTCAGAAAAAATTTTGATAAAGGCTTTTTTTGTAATCAGAAAAGTAATAGTATGCAAATTTCTTGTACTTTAAAGAATTTCCTTTCTGTTTGTATAATTTTATAACAATATTATTTTATTTCAGTATAAATATTTACACCATTATCTACAAGCAAAGGGAAAAAAATCATCAGGAAACATTTCTGTAAGACTTTCAATTAAAAAGTTTACAATAAAGATAAGCAAATTAATATTATTCCGAAATTTTGACTGGCAATCTAAGAGACTATTTCCTCTTGAAAGACTAAGAGACTATTTCCACTGTGTCCATAAAATGACATATAATTTGAAAAATACAAATTATTTACGTATGCCATTCAAAAACTTGTAAACTGAAAAGTATTAAATAATTAGAAAATTGAAAGGAAATTTTTGAATAGCTTATAACTGCTTAGAATTATTACATTTACATATTCAATTAGTTTTCTATTTACATAAATGGCTGCTTGAAATTTCAGAAGTAGCTCTTGACATTTATATTTAACTAAATCGCAATCTGTTGTGACTAAATCGAGGATTACCTATATATGTAAGTATAAATAGACATTTTTAATACTTTTGCTAGTTTTATTTGCATCTTTTTTGGAAAGCCAGCATTCGATGTCATTTTGCTTAGTTAAAATGATTATAAATATAAGCAGATCAATATATTGGATGTCATTCAGAGCTGTAGTTACATATTTATACTGGAATACAATATTGTTTCTTAAGTTTTACCTAACTTAACTTGATAACATACTTTATACTTTTGATACACATGTATTTTTCTTAACTATTCATGTCCTAAGTATGGGGAACTAATATATAAATATTACTTAGAAAAATTTCTTTGATAGCCATGAACTATTTAAAAGTGAGAGCACAAAAAGCATTTAAAAGTATGTTTTGAAATAAAAGCAATACAAAAATATTTTAGAAGACAAATGTTCCTTTTCTTAAACTTTCTTAAAATTTTGTTAATTTTTTCCTTTTACGTTTTTTTATGTTGTTCTCAAAATAACTATTTATATATAACATTTTTTTTATAAATTAATACAAATAAAATTTATTCTCTAATTGATTTGCTTCTAAGTAAAACAGACTTAAAATTTGTAATTTTCAGTATCTTAAGAATATATAACAGGAAATCTACTTGCAACCATATTTTTTTCCATAATTTGTTTAAAATGATATAAAACAATCTTAACAATTTAAGACTGCATTAAGAGGAATTTTTATTAAACTTTCTATGCTGTTACCACTTTTTTCATTTCATTTTTAAATGTAAGATTCATTTCTAAATTTGAGCCAGCCAGATCAAAAACGAACAGAAAACAGAGAAAAACTGTTCATTGAAAATATTAAAAATGAAAAAATATTCAAAGCAATTGTATTGCTTTTTTTTCAAAAACAATTTTATAATAATACAAAATTGTAATTGATTTGACTGTTTATAAAGGTTTTTTGTCCATTCCAGTACTAAAGTTTTTCTCATTCAAAATATTCTCTTTTATAAAAAAAGAAACAAGTTTATTTACAAAAACCAAATGAAAGTCCAAAAAATGCCTTTATTCAGAGAAAATATATTTTTGTTCACAAATTTGGCTTCTAACTTAGTTATTATTGGCGAGCGTTTGGCGAATCCATTCGCAGCCAAACTTATTTTTGTAACCTGCCTTTTCTATCCGATATTCCGAACCTAACAGTCTCTCTCTGAAGACTGAGTTTGGCGGGTGAACTGGAAATACAGCTTCCGTAGCAATTTATCTTCCAGTCGGGAAAAAAGTTTCCAGATTCTATACTATTCGATATAAAAACTGAACATTTTATTTGTAGTTTAAGATCAATATAATTTCAAGACTAAAAGAAAAGTAATATTTAATGACAGAAATTTTCAGACATATTTTGTTTGGAAAATGCCAGCATGCTTTATGAATGAATCTGGAGCTTTGTGGTTTTAAATGAAAAAGTGAGAAATTGACTGAGAAAAAAAAACTATAAGGCATGATACTCAAATGGATGGTGCTATTCTGGATCAAAGTGGAACTGTGTTTTCGTCTAACGGATGCTGGTAAGTTTTAAATACTTTTTTTGTCTAATTATTTAAAGTTATTTTCTTAAAAGATAAATGTATTCAAAGTGTACAATTTCCAAATTTAAAAAAAACAATGTACTTTCTGAAATTTAACTCTTTTTTCTTAACAATTAAGGGAGTACTGTAAAGTTATGTCTTAGAAGAAATAAATTTGCAAAGATTTATTGGTGTTTTTAATAGTAAGAGGCAGATAAACATTTGATAATTTATTAAGAATACTTTTATTGCAAGCTATAAACTCTGGCTAAATTATATTTGCAGATGTGTTAAAATTTTACCAGTGCATTCCCCTTACTAAACTTTGAAAAATACAAAACATTTATAATATAAAAAAATTGAAGCAATTAAATAATCGA
>BMAV01024316.1:0-10467 GCA_019973955.1 Trichonephila inaurata madagascariensis | reverse complement strand
TGTTTTTTTTTAATTATTTCGAAATTTTCTTTATAAATACTTCTGAAACCCCTATTTTCAATATTCATACATTCATTTTATATTTATTGTTTTGCGTTCTTCCCACTTGATTTTCAATAGGGCTCTTTTTTTCTATTATGTCGAAAATTTCTGCTGACGGGAAAGGTTGGATCCATACAGGAATGCTTAACCCTTTTTCACTATCCTAAATCAGTGACAGCTTGGGAAATCATAATAGTTATCCATTTAAATTATCTCTCTCTCTCAATTGATCTCATCTTTACAATTTTAACTGCTCAATATCTCAGATTCTTGGAAAATCTGTTATTCTCCAATCTTAGTAGAATATTCTTTTGTGTCACTTACACTCTCTTTATTTATTTGACACTCTCCTATTTTTTGAAAAATACAAAAGCAGCACAAGGTTACATTTTTTTTTGTTTAAGTATAATTCCCAACCCCAGAAAACAAATTTTAGGCAAAATATATCAAATATCTTATTCTGAAACATAATCGCGTAAGATATAATAAGTAATATCATCTTCACATATTGCTAACAATAATGCGTAGCAACGCATTTTGATCTGATCATGCTTGCTCGATTCAATAAGATTAATTAATCTATTAGCTCCCTATTTAGACTTTTAGATTGTTATTGCCAAGCGTTTTACACAAATGTTATTCCAGAAATTATCCTTCTCATAAATTATTCTAAATTTTGAAGACATAGGTATATTCAACCGCAATCAATTACTTATTGTTAGGGCATTCTTCTACGTGGAAAATTTTTCTTTATTTCGTTCTAATTTATCATGAAATGTAAACAGCTTTAAAGAAATTTGTGAGTCATTGAACTCCACACAAAAAATAGAAGTAGTACTCTTACAGAAAATTTCGTTATTATTGTAATTATAGCGTCATATGATTTATTTAAAAAATTTTGAGAGATGATAAATGTTTACGGAATATTTTTGCTGATAACATCAAGCTCAGAACCCTTTTAATACCCCCATCAGGCTCAGTAAACTTCTACAACCGCCATCGGGCTCAGACCCTTCTACAATTGCCATCAGGCGTACAGCCACTGGTATCATTGAACCCTCAGTCCCTTGTGACTAAGGGCTCAGCGACAAACCGATGTTAAATTCAGAGAGATTCCATCTTTCACACACTCTTTCGAGAACGCAGTCTGTTTGGATTGAAATCAGAGCTCGATCTGTAATTCAATTCATATGTAACCTTTCGGTTCATTACCACTTTCTTTCGATTCGTTTTCATAACCACTGGCGACTGAACCCTAACTCGGTTTTGTATCTCTGTAGGTCACAGTATCAGGTTCGAAACGCACTTCCTTCTGTACACGCAAACATATAAGTAATAACTGAAATTAGAGCTGGAACCTGTAATTCCATCAATACGTTGTGAAACTCTAAACTCGTGATCTTCACCAATGACTACTACACCTATTCTTCCTTCTTCAGTGGCTCTACAGCCCAGAGGGGGCCTTGGCCTTCTCAAGAAGCCTTTTCTGGGATAGCCTTCTTCCCGCTAGTTTTCTCTATTTCATAGTTCTCAAAACAAGGAGATCTTTTTCCAGGCCATCAATCCATCTAAGATTTGGCCTGCCCTTTCTTCGTGTACCAATTGGTTGGGCATTAAAGACTGTTTTAGTGGTGCAGTCTTCGTCCATTCTGACAACGTGACCTGTTCATTTAATTGGCTGTATTTTGATGAAGTGAACGATGTCAGATTCTTTATATGATGGATAGAACTCGAAATTTGATCTTCTTCACCGCATTCCATTTTCCTGAATTCCTCCAAAAATAAATCTTAAAATGTTTCTTTCACGTAGATACTTATCATGTTCTCATCTGCTCGAGACATGGACCTAGTTTCAAATGCATAAGTTAATACTGGTCTTAAAAGACTTTTATACAACAGAACCTTTGTTTTTCTTTTGATTAAATTCGATTTCATATATTTTCGTATTTCATTAAGATATCTATTAACCATAGTGATTCCTTTTTGGATTTCAGTAGTACAATCGCTTATACCTATTCTTACTTAGTACAAAAGAAACAATGATTTGTAGATTGTGGTTTTAAATTTAGCTTACGAGGAAAATCACCCGATAAAATATTAGGATCTATGGTCGTGTGATTCATAACTGGACACCAAACCAACATGTCGTGAAGATTACGAGAATGAGGAAGCATCTCAGCTTTGGCATTTTCAAAATAAAATTATCATTAACAATAAATCCCCACTTACTTAGTAATGTCAATTCAGCAGTACAAAAATAAAATGAATCCTAAAAACTTAACTTTTTCAACAGTTCTTATTCCAAAGTCCTTTCAGAAGTATTGGCATACAGAGGATAAAGATTTGATTTTCTGCATTACTGTTCAAAAAATAGGCAGCTTTGGGAATAACTGGAAGCTCATTCATCATGCTAATGGAGAATCAGTATTTTTTTATTACCCAAAAGAAATATTATCCAACTCAGAATAACTGCTGATTTACCGATAAAATCGTTGACCTTCTCCTTCTCCACTGCCCTTTCGCCAATCGAACAGAACAATTGTTGAAAATGTTCCAAATGAGAGAATATTATTGAAAAATCAATATTTTTAAGTATTGGAAATCTTGTTTATGTAAAAGAAGGAAGCGCGCTGCTTATTGAATAGCATAACTTGAAAAGCGAGTGCATGTCTTGTTATTATAAGAATCTGGGATAGATTATTTTGGAATGTGTTTCACCAAGAAGTAAGAGTTGTTTTTGTTTTGTTCACAGTTTGCTTGAAAAGGAAGAAACGTGTCAAAAGTGAAAGTAATAGTTTGCTATTTAAATGAATTATTACGATATGTTTTAATAATTTTTAATCTCCATCTTACATCTTGTTTTTCCAATCCAGGATAGGTAAGTGTCCGGAGAAACAGAAGCTGCATGCTTTTAACAAAAGTGCCTTTATTGGCAATTTTTAAGGTATCCCCCCCCCAAAAGTAAAGATTTTTTCAAAATTGAAAAATTTTTAAGGATTTTTTTTTTATAGACCATTTTTTATTAGCTTAATGTAAAGTTTTTTATTTTCCATTCACTAGAAAAAAAACTACAAGTGTTTTTAAGAAGATGCCATAACTTTACACAAGATGTCGAACTTTAAAATGCTTTTTTACCAAATGTTTTTTTTTCAAAAAACTCAAAGGGGAAAGTGATTGCTAAAAAAAAATTCTGAAAATAATTTTCTGGAAATTTTTTTGTGAATGTTTTATATACTAGTAGAAGTGTTTTTGACCTTCATATTTATCAATCCCCGTTTTATTTCAAAAATTTACAGCCCTTTTTTGGAATGTAACCCCTTTTTTAAGAAATTTTCCCTTTAAGTCACTAAGAAAAAAATGAAAAATATCTATTATCCCTTGAAGGTTTCCCTGAATAACAAAAAGACACATTAAAATTGAAAAAATTTAAAAAATTTTTTCAAAACAGGCCCAAAAACGGGGGCCCGTTTTTGTAATTTTTCCATTTTTACTAGTTTTTTCCCCCTTTTAATATTTTAATTTTATTTTTTTCTTTTCAATTTTGATTTTTTTTTTTAAAAATATACCAAATAAATCTAAAAAAAACAAAAATTTTCCCCATTGGGTCCATTTTTTAAAAAAAAATTTTCGAAAAATAAATCGGAAAAACCTTTTAACCCCCAAATAAAAAAATTCTTTTAAATGCAGTTATAAACGTTAAAAAAAAGGAAAACAAAAAAAGATTTTTTTTAAAAACCCAAAAATACAGTATTTAAAAAATTTGGACATTTTACCAAAAAATTTTAAAAGCAAAAATTAACCTGAAAAACCCTAGGATTTTCTACAAAATTACCTGACAAAAAAGATTGGTAGGTATTTTTTATTTAAATTAAATAAATAACTTCTTTATAAGAAAAACCCCCAAAAAAAGTAAATATGTTTCCAAATAGCAAACTGAATTTTATCAAATTCCAAAAATTCAAAACTAAAAAATAACCTTTCCCCACCCCAAAAAAATTTTTCTTCCAGATTTTTGGGGGGAAATTGGGTAAAGTTTTTAGAAAAATACACACCGGTTTTGAATAAAATTAAACGGAAAGAAAGGGGAAAAATTTCCCCCAATTTTTATATTTGAGGGGGTTATGACGATGGAAAACATTTTTTTCAAAGAAGCTTTCTTTAAAAAAGCTAAATTCATAAAAGTCACGTGACAAATTTAACCCCCGTTTCCCCTTTTATTGTTTTGAAACCACATTAGACTTGTATTATAATAAAAAAAATCTTTAAAAAAAATTCCAAAAACTTTAAAAGGGGTTTTTTAATTTTTTTATTTTAAAATATACAGGTGGTTATCAAAAAAAATAAAACGATTTATAACCCCTTAAAAGGGAAAATTTTTGGGGGGTACAGCCCGGGTTTGCCAAGGAATCGATTAAAATGGGTTTTTTAGGAATAATTTCCCCCTTTCTTCAAGGACATATCCTGAAAGTTCGGGAGAAAAAGCCAGTAAAAATTCTTTTTTTGAATGCTTTAAAAAAGACCATTGGTTCTTTTTTGTTTTGGCCGGTGACAGGGGTGACCAATGATGGTTTTTAAAACCCCCCTTGCCAAAATTGGGGGGCCCAGTCCTGCTGCATGATAGGAAAAACCTTAAAACCCGGCCCAAGGGAAAAAATTTTTAAAAGGAGGGGAAACCTTTTAAGTTTTTTTTAGGGTTTTCCCCTTTAGAGACGATTTGGGGGAAGGGAAAACCCAAGGAAAAGGTTTGGGGCCCCCAAAATTTTGACAAATCCACCCCCATTCTTGATATTTGGGGAAAAAATTTAAAACACAGGGTTTTCAGGTGTCCTCCAAAACCCCCCTCAGGGGGGAAAATGGGACAAAAACCATTCAAACAGACCCCTATTCTTTTCACCAAAATCGACTAGGTTTTGGAGGGACACACGGACGACCTTTGGAAAACATCTGGGGGGACAAGGGGTAGGGTTTCTACCCTGGGGCGTAAATGTTTGTTTTTAAAGGGGCCCTTCAACTGCAATCATTAAGGAAAACTTAGAACCCGATTTTCACTTTGGGCCCCCTTTTTCCAGGTTTTTGATTACAATTGCTTCAATACCCGTCGGTCTCTTTTTGCTAAACTTCTCTTTTCAATCCCCTAGCTGACCCCCGCCCTTTAGAAACGTGTGTATGTTTTCGTGAATAGGGCACCCAAAACCCCGGCTTTAGGATGTTTCTGGGTTTCACCCCGTTTTTAGTTTGGACCCAAATTTTAAGGGCTTTAAAATTCCAAAAAGGGCCACATTTGGGTTTGAAAAAAAATTTAAGACTAACAGAAATTCAATAAATCTACCCCAAAACCGGAGAAAAATACATTGCTATTTATAAAAACTGGTAGATATTAAGATATTTTTTGTGGGTTTTTCGAAAAACCCTTTTAAAAAAAGTCCCACACAGGGTTTCCATTATTCTTTATGTATTGTAAAACTTAACAAGACAAATTTCAATTTCTAAAACAAAATTTGGGTTCAAGGGGGTTTCCCCAAAATTTTTTAAATTATTGAAATTATTGCATAACATCTTTTTTATTATCCCACTTTTTTTTTATTTTTTTTTAAAATGAGATAGAACAGTTCTAATCCATTATGTTTTTGGGAAAGGCATGTACATATACTTCTTCATTTTACCTTGTAGATTTCCCCTTGAAATTTAAGACATAATAAAAAACAGGGAAAAAAATTTTACAACCAAAATTTTTTTTTCAGTAATTTTTTTTTTTGCATCCAATGTTTTCTTCATTTTGTAAAATTTTAAATTAAAGGTTTTTTAAAAAATTTCCCTTCTACTTAAATTTTATTTCAAGGAGAAAAAATTTTTTAACCCAGACCCAACATCAAAAAATTCCTATCTAAAGGGGCACTGCTAAATTTTACTCCCAAGGAAAAATATGTTTCTTTTTAAAAAAAATGGATTAACTTTCCTCCCCTTGCAAAAATTACAAATCCCCTCAAAGTAAAAAAAAGGGTTTTTGTTTTTCGAATTTTTTTTTTAAAAGAATGAAAAACTTCTTCCAGATTGTAAAAATTTTAAAAAAGTTTTAAAGAATTTAAACTAAAATTCATAAACCCCCAAATTTGGGGTGATTTTTCCCTTTTTTTTTAAAAAATTTCCCGAGCTTCATTTATTTTTTCCCCCTTTCTTTTTTTTTCATTTTGTTAACCCCGTGAAATAATTCCCAAAAATTTTTATTTGTTTTAATGCCTAAATTCCAAGCCCTTTAAAGGGATTTTAAAAATTACAGAATGCAAATATTTAAAAGATTGTTTTTTTTAAAAAAAATATTTATATAATACAATTGTGTAAGTTTTAATTTGTTTAATTAATCCCAAAAAATAAATATATCGATTTTTCATATTTGATTAAGTAAGTTCTATTTCTACATTTTAACCCCCGATTTAAAGTAGTGTATAATTATTTCGGATTCCACATAATCTAGCTGCCGCGTAGCCTAGTGGTCAAGGTACAGGACTCATGACAGCGTGTCTTGAGTTCGAGGCTGATACCACTGAAGAATCGCCGTGGAGAGGGGGCCGAAGCACGTTAAATATGCCGAGGCTATAATGGCCTCCCGTTGGTGTGGTGTGGAAGTTAGAAGAGAGGGAGTGTCAGTTCTGGTGTCGTTTTCGTCACTTGCACATGGTTCAAAATTACGAGATCGTCACCAAAAGCCCTCGTGTAGTTCAATAGGGTGATGGTAATATTCACTCACACACTCTACAACAAAAGCATAATTAACTTTCACACACCAGAGTCAATTTCCACAAAATCCATTTTTAGTGAATCTTTACTTAATTGTTAATTAGGTATGACAAAATATTTCTTCATACACGAACTACTACTTCAGTGAGAATGACGTAATATTTACAAAAACTTTAATTACTTATAACTATAAAGATAGCTTAAAAATTTGAAGAAAAAGTCCCCCCGAAAGGAAAAATTTTTCCGAATGGAAAAAAATTTTTCTCCCCTAATCAACAAGGTTTAAAAAAAAGACAAAAAAATGTTTACTAATTTTAAATCTCTAGGCCTCTAATAGTTCAAAAAATCTCTTGGTTAAAACAAGATAAACATGCTTGACTAATTTTAAATCTCTAGGTCTAATAGTTTTCAAAAATTAGATTTTTTTATCTTTACCCCCCGCACAGTCCCTTGGGAGTCGATTTCCATAAAACCCATTTGTAACGCATTTCTGCTTAATAAAACAAACATGATTACAAAATTTTAAGTCTGTTGGTCTAATAGTTCAAAAACGGGATTTTTTATGTTAAAAAACCCCATTCCCAAAACCTCCACCCCTACCACTTCCCCGTCGATTTTTTGGGTTTAAAAACTTTTTTATACCTCTACCAACCCAAAAAAAAACTTGTTTAAAATTTTATTTTAAGTCTTGGGCTAATAGTTCGGGAGATCTTGCGAATGAATTAATCGCTTTTCTCCTATATACAGGGTATCCGGGCTTAAAGTATCCAAAATTTATGACTTATTATTACGGAGCTACAGATCAGTATGGAATAAACTGCTCATCCATGGATTAGAAATCCTTCCAAGATTTTTGGGTCTAGTCCGATCGGTCGCACGTGCGCGCATTATTCGGTAATCACAGACGATAAACTTGTTACTTTGACTTCATTAGTAAAGATTTGGACGCCGTAGCAAAAGGTGCAGTGCGTACTTTGGTTAAGGGAATTTAAATCAGTCAAGTGTGTACAGAACAGAATGTGTGTGTGGAATGTCGTTACTGGCTTACCTAATAGATTTATTCGAACTCCTACAAAATGAATCACGCACACGGTCAACAGTGTTTTCAATCACTAAAACATAAGGATACTTGCCAGTTTGAGATACCAAAGTTCTCGTCTCCTTAAGAGTTCTTTCCCATTGGTGGATAGATTTTGACGTCAAAGGATCGACATTCCATTCTGTTCGAATACGTCGCAGTACACGCGTGACTGATTTAAATTCCTGTAACCAAAATACGCACTGCCCCTTTTGCTGTGGTGTCCAGATCTTTACTAATGAAGTCAGCGTAACAAATTTATCGACTGCGATTGCGGAATAATACGTGCGCGTGCGGCCAATCAGCCTAGACCCAAAAATTTTCAGAGAGGTTTCCAATCCCATCCACAAAAGAACAGTTTATTACATTCTGATGGGTAGTTCCGCAATATTAAGCCATAACTTTTGGATATTTTAACTCCGACACTCTGCATATATAGATAGATGACTGAGATGCACGTAAGAGAAAATATGATAGAAGACATACCAGACCGAGTATATCAATTCCATCAATAACAAAAGTGTTGTCTGAAGCTATGTAGAATTATAAACAAAAGTCATTAAAGATAATAATACATACATATATCTGGCAAAAATTGTTGGATAACAATTTTTTGCTCCGAACACATTATTACTAAATTCAACAAAAGGAGAAAACACGTATTTTTTAACTTTCAAATTTTAAACCCCATTAATAGGCGAGATCTCAAGGGTGTTAATTTTGTTTCCAGAGCTGAAATTATAAACAATTTTCAAATAGACATAATTATTTGATATTAAAATTAAATAATTCTATTCTTTTACACGTTATTTATAAGGGAATGATGTTTAAAAAAAATTGCAAAATGTTTAAAATATATATAATCATCATCATTTTTCATTCATACTATTAAGTAAATTTTACGTTGCGCAAGCTTTTTTAAAAAATAGTGGCTTTTGAAGCATAAAACTTATAGAATTTTAAAATGTGTATCATACTCTTTAAACGCTAGCTAATTTTAATATTATATATCTTTTGTATTTCAAAATATTTTAAAATAATGAAATTTTTAAAAAACTTTTTAACGTAATTTTTTAAAAATTATTTATCATTCCATTTATATATAGATAGCTACAGTGTAGTAATAAGGATACATTAACCATTATAAATCAACTTATTACTAGTAATTGAGCTACTATTTTAGGAAATATAATGCTTAATGTAAAATATAATTTATATTTTTTACAGAAATATTTCTTTTTTAAAAAATTATAATTATATTTTAAACTATTTTACACTTTTTGAAGCCTCGTTCCTTTATAAATAATGTGTAAAAGAATCGAATTATTTAATTTTAATATCAAAGAATCATATCTATTTGAAAATTGATTGCATATTTTCAGCTCTTGAGATAAAATTAACACACCTGAGATGCCCCTTAGAAACTTTAAACTGCAATTTTTAATTTTAATTTCTTCCTGTAACAAATACAATTCTGCTTATAGTTTCATCAGTTTTGTTTGAGAATTGAAATTTAATTTTGATAATAAAGTGAGGGGGAAAAAAAGAATGATGAATCCTTTAAAGTTTTATGATCTGAAGTGAAATGCATCTAAAACAATCAATCTCCACTAATACATCAATTCATTCTAATTTTCTGAGACCCATAAATCACCCCTAATACCTGGGCTTTCTTTCCAATAGTTAGTAGAAGTGAAATCAATCTTTTTCACATCTAAAGTATTGTTCCGTCTGCTAACTTTTCCGTTTCCCAGAATGCATGTGTTGTTGTACATTATGCAGGACTCGAAACAAACTTAAATGAAGTACTCTTTAAGATTTCAGTCTTAGTAATGGTTTTTATTCCTGGTCTCTAGACATGTCATGATTTAGCATTTGCAAATAAAGCAGTGCTTCTCAAAGTTGCAATATTCGCGACCCACTATTCAATCATAATTTTCATCGCCCCCCATCCCTCATACAATAACAATGTACTGAATTCAATAATACTGCATTTAGACACTAAAACTGCGATACGATTTAACCTCTTAAGCGCCCTTGGAGTATATAAATGTCTCGCTAAACCAAAGCGTTTACTTCCCCGGGCGTATATATACGTCTTTCCAAAGTACGATCTTTTCTATGCACGTCTAATCATATAATTATTCCGAAGGTTTTGGAATGCGATAAAAGGACTTTGACAATGTTTGCGAAGGATTTACTTATTTCAGATTATTTTTACTTCTTTATTCCCCACCCCAATACATCACATACGCGCACCTTCGTTGAAAATGCATTGGGAAGCGAATCGAGTAACTTTGAATCGGCAGTTAAGGGATTCGTTATAAACCGTACAAATTATCAAAATAAATATTAATTTTTGTTTTAAAGAGCCCATGGGGGTCACTGATAATTATTAATGTTGTTCTTAACTTAGTATTGCTAAATTAATTACAAATTGTGCAGTTCTGATATTTTTATAGGTGTAATATATTATATTACGGTAAAGGTGTATTTTGTTTGTTTACTTTCAATAAATTAATAATTATTTAAATAACCTTTTGTTTTCGACTTTTCAATGCCCCCCCTCGTAGAGTTGCCACGCCCCCCCGGGGGGCGCCCCCTTTAAAAAG